>CM069916.1:49257107-49514013 GCA_036172215.1 Camellia granthamiana | reverse complement strand
ATTCCTAATAGGGTATGGTCTGATATTTCCATGGATTTCATTGAAGGTTTACCAAATTCTCAAGGCAAGACTGTGATCTTTGTAGTAGTAGATAGGTTGTCAAAGTATGGCCATTTCATGGCTTTATCACATCCTTATACAGCTGCAGATGTGGCCAAAGTATTCTTTGATCAAGTGTTTAAGTTGCATGGTCTTCCTTCTACCATTGTTTCAGATAGAGATGCTGTGTTTACTAGCCATTTTTGGCATGAACTTTTCACTTTACAGGGTTGTAAGCTGTGCCTTAGCACTGCTTATCACCCTCAAACGGATGGTCAAACTGAAATTTTGAACAAATGTTTGGAGAACTACCTCAGGTGTATGTCTGGTGACTGTCCTAGGCAGTGGGCTAAGTGGCTTTCTTTAGCTGAGTGGTGGTATAATACCACCTATCATGCTGCCACCAAAACTACTCCTTACTTTGCAGTCTATGGACAAGAACCTCCTGACCATACTTTTTGCCTTTCCACACCTTCTTCAGTAGCAGTTGTGGATAATTGGGTTAAAGAGAGGGCTGCTATTATCAAGACCTTAAGGGAGCATTTAACTCAAGCACAGCAGAGGATGAAACATTATGCTGATAAGGGCAGGTCTGAAAGGGAATTTGAAATTGGGGACTGGGTGTTCCTCAGGTTACAACCCTATAAGCAGACTACAGTGGCTTTGCAGAGAAATATGAAGCTATCTCCAAGGTTTTATGGACCATATCAGGTCTTGGAAAGGGTTGGTTCAGTAGCTTATAAGCTGAAGTTACCAACAACTGCTAAAATTCACCCTGTTTTTCATGTCTCACTGCTTAAGAAGAAAATCGGGACTAATGTGTTAGCTCACACTACTCTTCTCCCAGTAGGTCTTGAGGGAACTTTGCAACTAGAACCTATGGCTGTCTTGGACAGGAGGATGGTTAAGCGGGGTAATAAGGCTATGGTTCAGTGGTTAGTCCAATGGACGAATTCTTTTCCAGAGGATGCTACCTGGGTTGATCATTCTGAGATAGAAGCAAAGTATCCTCAATTTCAACCTTGAGGTCAAGGCTATTTCTCAAGTAGCAGGGAATGTTATGTCAAGAAGGTTCTGAATTGTGGGTTAGTTATGGGTCAGTTAAGGGAAGTCAGTTAGGTAGTGGATTGAGAGATTAGTTAGTCAGTTACAGGCAATCAGTTGTGAATCAGTTGTGAATTGGTTAGTCAGTTAGAGAATTGGTTAGTCAGTTAGAAGTGTGAGGTGAAGAAGTAGTTATAAATAGTTGAGGAACTCCCATATGGGGGGTATGTAAAATTCTGAAAATAATATACAGATTCTGCACTTTCTTCCTTATGCCTCTGTTTCTTCTTCCTTAGCTATTACATTATTATTATTATTATTATTATTATTATTATTATTATTATGTAGAAAAATCTTAGAGGTTAAAGTGAAGTTAAGACAAGTTTTGAAAATTTAAGGAATGGAAGATACATGGCATTATAAGGGGAAAAAAATATAAGATTTAGGAAGTTAAAAGTAGTTATTTGTGGTTAATGGAATGTTTTTCCTTCATTCTTTCTATAAATTGCAATTAATGGCTTTATTATAAAGGACCAACAAATCAATACATGACTTGATTTCTATTTCTTTTCTGTATTAGGAGTAGATCTAATCTACATAAGTGTAATTTAAATTTAGATAAGAGCAATCTTAATATATTTTACTTGTATTTGATTGTTCATTTAATCATTTATATCATAATCTTCTTCTCTCTTTCTCTTTTTTTTATTTGTATTACCATTATTTTTACTTCAAAAATTTTACTAACAGCTACCCATTGTATCAATGAAGTTTTGTCGGGTCAATGGAAGCTATAACGTTTTCTTAAATTTACTAAATGATTAAAATTTGAGTTTGTGGAAAAAAAAAAAAAAAAAAAAAGATTTGTTATATATGGTATATATCTAACTTCAGCTTGTGTGCAAATCAGATTTGAACAAAATAAAATCCTATATGTGAGGATTGTCCCAGTCATCAATTTCAAACCAATCACACCTAAGTTTTTGGGGCACTTAGTTATTCAAGGCTTGTTTCCTTTGGTGGAAGCTTGGCTGGTTCCAATGGAATTTTTTTCTTTTTTTTTTTTAGCATGAAGCCAGCACAACATAAGAATCCATCAAAAAGAAACAAAAGCATTGGAAAAGCGGAGTTCCAAATTCAACTCAGATTAGAAAGTACTGCAGCAATCGACTTCCAATGGAAGTTGTGAAAGTGTTTTGGTGAGCAAGACAGTTGTGTGTGTAAATGTAGAGGTGTATAATATAGAGAGAGGGGAAGAAGATTGAGGGATTTACAGTGTATATATATATATGCTCATATACATGTGTATATATAGGTTTAGAGGAAAAAGACATGGGTATTTAGGTCAATTTATTATTACGGAAGTTAATAGTACACTCATAAGGAGATTATGTGATTATTTTTAAATGATAAGAAATTATCCGTACATAAGCCAAATTATGAAGATAAAGTGAAATTTGTCCTTAATACAATTCAAACATTAGATATCAAAATAATGTGAGACTCATATTTTAAAGATAAAAAACGTAATTAAACAATTCACGCATCAAATCCCGGCATGGTCAACGGAAATGGGAGTAGTAAGCTTGTATATACAAAGCCACTATATCTACAAGAATTACAACAAACTCTTCTCGACTAACAAGAATATGAAGATGAACCCAACAAAGAAAAAGTGGTGTCGTGAGTGAAAGAAAGAACCATGCTTTCAAAAAAACAAAGTAGGAAGAAACATGTCTCTCATTATAAAATCAGTCAATCAATCAACGAAAGGAGAAGAAGAAGAAGAAGAGGAGTTGACGGTGCAAAGAGAAAGAGATAAAGGAAAAGGTTGAATGTCAAAATATCTCTCTCCTCCCACCAAGAAAGGGATAAAGATCACTGAATTGGGATCCTCTAGAGTGATTTTTTCTTAAAGTTTCCTAGAGTGTTATATTGTGTGGTTGAGATTTACTGACAAGTCACATCAATTTTTCTGATGTGACTTACCAGTAAATCTCAACCACGTACTCTAGGAAACTTTAGGAAAATTTCACTCTAGAGGATCCATGCTATCTTGGGCTTTACATGTTGCCAAAAAGCAATCAATGGGTATGTGAGTTCACTACAAAGTACAAAGTATCTGAGCTGGGTTTTTGGCTTTCAACATTGAACTCTTCCCCAATCCCCCATTTCCTAGAATCCGGAAGAGAGAGAGAGAGAGACTTTAAGTTATAACGTTTTATCCTAGTTGTTGCCGTTTTTATTGAAGTGTTTGTTGCTTTGCCTCGAAAAGGAGCTTGTTCAGAGCAGTGCACGTGTAAACCAGTACCTAAATACTACTCATTCATGTCTTCTCTGCATAGTCTAAAACCCCAAAATTCATCCCAAATTTTAGAGGGGAAAAAAAAAAAAAAAAGACTTAACTATTCAGAAATTACATAAAATTAATTTCTTGTAATTAAGATTTATTCTATACATAAATTCACATTACACAAATTCAATCTTAATCACACATTTTCATTCGAATAAATTTGGGATAGTTTAAGTGAGGTTCATAAGCTTGTTCAATTCCGAAATATTATCCATAAACATAATTGTGTGGCTCTGATTTATCTAAGCCATGGACTCTACAATATAGTGATTCAATCTTAGGCATACATTAGTTTTCTGGGGACAAATTTCATGACAAATTTTCTGATTAACTAGCTTTAGTGAAAAAAGATTATGGAAAACTGTAAAGCCCATACCTCTTTTTTCTTCTCGCAAATAGTTTGCCAACCCACCCATTGAAATTTGAAACCGTCAAATGGGCTTTAATGTACTTCTCTTTGATCTCTTCAGCTTTGCAACAATATCAGCAACAGCAATAATTATACCTCTAAAACAAAATGATTTTCACATAATAATGTCTTCCTCTTTCTGTCACCTCACCAATCTGCAGCTCTAAAACCGTGACTTTTTTTTTTTTTTTTTTTTTTTCCCACTGAAACTGATGAAAGTAGGATGTTTTATGAGTGTGAGATGTGATGAAACAAATGAGTTCAAATTTTGACCATCCCATCGCTTGTGTGTGGATATGATATGATATGACTAGTAATTGTTCCTTTTTTTCGGAACACTAGGTTTGATGTATCTGTCTAATAACACGGGGCTGTGTACTTATATTACTTGAAAAAATAAAAAAATAATTTGGGAAAATGTCGACACCCCATTGGTTGAGCACGTAATTACGTGGTGTTTCAGAAAATTTAGATAATTTCTGCAATTTAGGGGAAGTCCAATCTTGGAGCTGTTTTATTATTATTAGTATTTCTTGTCTTTTTTTTTTTTGGGATCGAGGTAAGAGTGGCTAGGAGGAGACGGAGGAAAGGGATTTCGAGACTCGAACTTGAGTCTTGAGTTCAGCTTAGCTGACCTCTAAAGGTCTGGTGCTTTTTCAAAGCACTTGCTCAGCTGTTGTTGTTCATGATCATCTTTCTTCTTGATTTGTCATGTGGAAGAAATTGATACTATTATTCTCATAAAAATTGAACTCACCATGAAACCAAGAATTTACAAAGTTCTTCAAATCCATATCATCTAGTCATCAAAATCCAAACAAAAAATAACTGAAATTTAAGAAGGGAAAAAAACCTGAACTGAAATGCTCAACAACCCAAATTCTCCTCTAGGCTCTACCTAAATACTCTTCTAACATTTCTTGGTGAGTTAAAGTTGATTGATGGTGGGGGAAAGTGAATTTATGGGTCTCTCATGCCCTCCAACGACTTGTTGTGTTAGAATGGAGGACGACCGGTGGCCCAGTACGCCTCCGGTGGTATTTGAATAGAGTTGAGAAGATGCGGCGGAATACCATGGAAAACCGATGGATCAGCTAGTAGTTGTGCCGGTTGCTGTGGCTGCCCAACTGCCCCTGGAGATCCAACACCGCCGCCGCCACCACCACTTTGCATCGGAAGAGGAGTCTCTTCCTCCTCGAGTGGAAGCCTCTCATAGGCTGCGTTGCTAAACGAGGCCGCCATAATCACAACCGGTCCAGACGCCAGAAGCGGCCCCACCACGCTACCGCCCACCACTTGGCCTTGTCCACCGGCTAGATATATGGTGAGCCCCGTAGCCGTTGGTGGGGCTGGTGGTGGCAGAAAAGACCCAGCTAGCGATAAGATCTCGAACCTCCCATGTAATGTCACCACCGCACCAGGCGAGGCCGGTTGGCGGAGAGTGACATTGGTCACCGTGCCGGTCCCACTCAAAATGCAAACCCCTCTCTGGCGCCGCCGCGCAAAGGTGGTGATGCTGTCGGAGATATCGCAGCCGTCTGCGATCTCCATCACGTGGGACCGGAGGGCGTTGGCGCTGTCTCGGGTAATGATGATCGGTGGTTTGGGCTTGTTTTTGGATCCAGCGGGTCTACCTCGGGGCCTTCTTGTCATGTCACCTCCACTTCCACTTCCTCCACCGCCTTCCTTGCCTTCGCAGCCACCACCATCGATGTTGTCGCTGTTGTTTTCCTCTCGATCTCTTTTTTGACCGACGTTTAGGCCATTCGTGCCGCTCTGCTCGTCTTCTGAATTTTGTTGTTGGTGATGGTGGTGAAATTGATGTTGCAGATTGAAGTCTCTTGTGTGGAAAGGAGGTGGAAGAGAATGTCCGTGAGCCGTCGCTGTCACTGGATCCATAATCTTTGTCCTTGTTTTGTGTTGTGTACTTTCCTTTGATTTTCTTTCTCAAAACCCTCACTTCACTTATCACATATACACACAAAACACAGTGTACAGTGAAACCAAGAAACGGAAATACAAGGAAGAAAAGGAAGTAATAATTAAAGAAGAAGCTAAAGATAGTGGAATTGGAAACAAAACAAAAGCCAAGTATAGTAGGAAGACTTTGTTGGATTTTGGTGCGTCGCTCTATGTGACTCTTTTTTCTTGCTTTAGCCGTAACTAGAAAGAAGAAAAGGAGTGGATTTTTGGTGTCATCCACTAAATCGGCAGCATGAATGAACCGTTTGTCTGTCTGTAATTGTCATCGACTTTAAGAAGAGTTTTTTCTAGGGTTTTGATTGAGTTTGTGTTGACGTTGATGTTGTTGTTGAGGGTTTGGAAGTGATGAAGATGTGAGGGATAATAGGAGTAGGTTCTCTTCTCCTCTAAAGGGTTAGAGTTGGGTTAGGGTTAGATTGAGAAACTAGATCGGTGATGGGTTTGGGTTTGGGTTTGGGTTTGGGTTTGGTTTTGGTAAGAGACTGTAGTTGTGGGCGGTGGATGGGTTCTCTCTCTCTCTCTCTCTCTCTCTTGTTGTGTATATTATTTTATATTATTTTTACTAGAATTTTTAATACCCATTTAGTTTGTGAGTCCCTTTCTCCAAATTCAACCTCTCTTTGTTCATTTTCCTCTCCAACTTAACTTTCCTCTCATTATTATATGCTATAGGTTTCTTATCCTAAGGTTGCTAACATTTGATTGGTTGTTGCCATCCTCATGTTTGTGTTTCTCAATCTCCAATCCAACTCAAATCATTTTCCCAAAGAGTGAAAATGAAAAGAAAGGAAAGAGTGATTAATACTATATCCAATGTGAAAAATCTGAATACATATCAACGGATATAATATACATATATGAATTAAAATCTTAATATATGTTAGATGGAGGGATTTGTCATTGAAAAAAGAATAATATTAGGAGTTAGGCCTCGTTTGGGAACATGCTAATTTAGTAACTTTTTGGCTATTTGGTTAAAATATGAACTAAAAAAAACTAGTATGTTTGGGATGACTTTTTGATTTTTTACGAAAAGATGTGCAAAAAGTAGAGAGAAAATAGAATTTTTGACTTTTTGGTATGGATTGTTGGCTTTTTGACTTTTTTAGTAACTTTTTGACTTTTTTGCTAAAACGGCTAGTCCCCAAACGAGGCCTTATGAAAAAAATATCATGAAAAATATGAGAAAATATGAAAAAAATTTAGACACAAATGATGTATAAATGATATGATTGATTGATAATTAAAAAAAATATGAGAGAAATTATTGATTTAGAAAATAATTGATTTTATGATTGGTCAACCGCATAACTTAAGACTGCCTATCCAATAGTGGCATTTTGATACTTATAAACTGTTGGAGGCATTGATTATATGAACTGAACACTTTTAGCTAACTGAAAAACAAACTGCTTGAAAACCATTAATCTCTATTGTGTGTCTTGTATTTCATACTAACGGGTTGTTTGGGATGATCTAAATAAGTGTATTTTTTAAATTTTTATGAACAGCAATGTTAGGTGTTATGAAAAACTTTTCATGAAAATAATCATGAAAGCTTTGTGACCATTGGATTACACTTAGAATAAAGCACCACACACTAATCAAGGTAATCCAAGGATCATAAATTTTTCATGATCACTTTCATGAAAAAATTTTCATGATCCTTAACTTTTCCTTTTTATGAAATATGAATTGAGTTTAAAGTAATATGTTAGAGAAGTGATATGACTTAAATAAAATAATAATTTTTTGACTTTTTTCAAACATACCAAACCAACCCTAACAAGGACAAGGTTTACAGCACTGGTATTTTTGTGGGAATATTGGTAGAATTTGTGTAATAAAAGAAGATATAGCTGGCAAAATTAAATTGGACTGTCGAGAGAGATTGAGAGGTCAGCATCAATTTTTGAAGACCCACATGCAGCACTAGCGCAAGCAAACTCTTATCTTTATAATAACGGCCTATTTTGGAAAGATGGTTATAATCAGCTTTTTGGTGAAAAGCTGCTTATAAGCAGCTTATAAGCAGCTTTTTTGTGAGAGAGGAAGTGGGTTATAATCTAAAAAGCAGATTATAACCAAGTTGCCAAAAGAGGCCAACGTCAAAAAAAAAAAAAGTCGAATTATGAATTTGTGTATGGATTTAAAAATAAAAAAAATAAAAATTGATAAATATAAATAAAATATAAGTTAAATTTTAATTTTTTTTTGTTTTAAATATTTAACCAAATTTATGATTGAAATACAAATTTAAGGATTTTTTTGTTTTTGTACCACATCGATTCCTCAATAAAATTTTCCCTTTGCTATTAAAAAAGAAAACTTTAGACAAATATTAAATACAACAGTGACACTATTCTATATAATGTTATCAACCAATAAAATATTAATTTTTATCGTTGTTGTTCATCTTGTACTACATTGGTTCATCAATAAAAAAAATTATTTCCCTTTGCCTAAAAAAAACAAAACACTTAAAGGTTGTTTGGGAAGTATTAGATTAGTATTTTTTTTTAATTTTTTACGAAAAAATATAAAATGTGGGTTGGGGTTAAAGTGATATAGTAGAAACGTGATATGACCTAAATAAAGCTAAATTTTTCTCTTGGTTAGCTTGGAAAGGAAGACTGAAAACAAAAGAACTACTACACAAGTATGGAATTTTGGTGGGTAGTGATGATCTGAATTGTATTTTTTGTCAAGAGGCATCTGAATTAGTTGACCATATTTTGCTCCATTGCCCTTTTGTTTGGCAAATATGGTCTGCTATTGCTTTATGGTGGGGCTTTCAATGGGTTATGCCCAGGTCTATTGAAAGTCTACTTTGTTGGTAGCTGGATTGGAAGTTTAAGAAGAAAGTTAATCAAGTTTGGAGGGCTTTACCTGCAGCAATATTGTGGTGTGTGTGGAGGTATAGGAATGAATGTGTTTTTCAGGCTGTGCAGCCCAATTTTCATGATCTATGTGAGTGTATCAAGGTGAGAGTGGCAACATGGTTGAGATGTCATATCAGTGGTGCCTCATTCTCAATTAATGATGTTTTTGTTAGAAATGAGTTTTGAAAGTTTTGAAAAAACAGAATTTTTCCTCAACTTTGGTCTAATTTTTAGGTAGACCCATGTGCCAAAGTTGGCGGGTTTAAGTGGTAATGCGTTCTATGTCGTGTTGTGATTCATGTGGTATATTTGGTTGCTCAAAACCATTATTGAGTGAATAGGAAATTGAAGCCAAAGTGAGTTCCATGAAAATGGAGTTTTTGTGGAAAATCCTTAAAGGTTTGAATAAAAGCTTGTCCCATATTGGTTTTGTGGGAAGAATTTTTTTGGTTTATAAAGCATGGGTTTGTAACTTGGGGTAGGCCCCAAGAGACACCCAAGTTTTGTAGAGAGGGAGGTTATGGGCAAAGTGGACTAGACCCATTGGACCCAAAAATAAACACATGCACGTGCCGTAGCCGTCCGTTCAGGCTGGGCTTGGGAGCGGATGTGTGGTGTGAGGTTGGGTTGGACTTGTCCGGTCCAATACCTATCTTTTTGGGCTAAAAACATTTGAATTTAATTTTATTTTTTGGTAAAATAAAATTTCTGTCCAGAAATCAAATTAATTCAGGGAAAAATCTATTCGGTTTTTCCCTACACCCAAACAGGTCCATATCTGTTTAAAGAAACCGAACAGATTCAATTATCTATTTAAATTCAAACCCAAACAGTGCCATATATGTTCATTCAAACCGAACAGATCTGCTACCTGTTCAAACAGGTTTATTACCTGTTTAATTCAAACTGAAAAGTCACCTTTACACCTATAAATAGACAAGTCTCTTATTTGATTCTTTCACTCCAATTTCATTCCTAACTCTACCTGCTCTCTCTGTATTTTGCTGCATTGTTTTCTTGTGAGAAAGAGTGTAAACACAAAGTGTGTTCGTTGTGCAAACAATTTGTAGTGATGTTATTGTTTGCTATTGATCATTTTATCTTGGGATATAGACGTTCATATTCTGAAAGTACCGTGGAGAGGAAGAATCTGTTTTAAGGACACAGTGTTAAACACTGGACTTGATTAGAAAATTTGTTCAACAAATTAATTTGGTAAGTAATTAATTTACTTTTCTGATTTATTATTTTTCTATTTCAGATTTTGATTTTGTTTTTGTAGCAAAATAAAAATTTGTTTTATTTATTTTATTTCATTTTCTGATTTGATTTTTGTAATCAAACAAACTCTCTCATTTCCTATATTTCTTTTGTATTCCGTTTGTTGTTTAGTACACAAATAGAATTTATTTCATTTAATATAGTGAAGATTATTCAACAATCTTAAGACAGATTATTTTTGGTGTCTTCATTGTATTTATTTTTTCTAGTGCTTTTACAAAGTGATATTCTGGTTGAAAAATACAAATAGTAGTAATATACTGTTTATTTTCTTTAACAACTAGTAATATACTGGTGTCATTAACAATTGCAGAATATTATGTTGTGTTATAGAAAATTATTGTGGTATTTCATTTTTCTAGTTTTAATAACAAGGAAAATAAAATTATTTTGTATTATAATTTATTTTCTGGTTTTAGTAACTAGAAGATTAATTTGTGTTTTGATTTTTTTATTTTATTTTTGTAATAAGATATTATGGCAGCTAAAAGTAATACTCCAAATCCAATCGTTACAACGACTTCGGTCCCTATCCAGAACCATGTTCAAGTTCCGATAAATCATGGAGAAAAAAGAGAAAAATTTAATGGCACTGAGTTTAAGAGATGACAGCAGAAAATGTTGTTTTATCTTACAACTCTAAATTTGGCTCGGTTTCTCCATAAAGAGGCTTCAGTACTTATAAAGGATAAAAGTGATCGGCAAGTTGTTGCCGCTATAAATTCTTGGAAACATTCTGATTTCTTGTGCAGAAACTACATCCTCAATGGCCTTGATAACGTACTGTATAATGTTTACAGCCCTCTGCAAGCAACAAAAGATTTGTAGGATTCTTTGGAAAAAAAAAAAAAGACAGAGGATGCCGACAAAAAAAAAATTTGTTGTCGATAAATTTTTAGATTTCATTATGGTAGACTTCCAAACGGTAATTTCTCAAGTTCAAAATTTTCAATTAATTTTACATGATATTCATTCTGAAGGTATGTCTCTTAGTGAGTCTTTCCAAATTGCTGCTTTAATAGAAAAGTTACCACCGGCTTGGAAAGATTTCAAAAATTATTTAAAACATAAATGCAAGGAAATGACCATGGATGAATTGATTGTAAGAATAAGAATTGAGGAAGATAACCGAAAGGCTGAAAAGAGGAATGGTAAAAATCCCATTGAGTCCAAGGTTAATGTGGTTGAACAAGTGCACAAATCACATAACAAAAAGAGGAAGTTTACTAGAGATGGTCCTAAACAAGGCGACAACAATGGCAACAAAAAGTTCAAAGGAAAATGCTATAACTGTGGCAAGACTGGACATCGAGTTTCTGACTGTCGCCGCCGTAAGAAGGATCACGGAAGTACAAGCAAGAAGACCACTAATCAAGCCAATGTGACATAATTAGATTACATCTTTGACAGGGTAAATGACATCAACTTCTCTGCTGTGGTGTCTGGGGCTAATTTAGTTGGAAATCCCAAAGAATGGTAGGTTGACACTGGGGCAACTCGTCATATTTGTGCGGACAAGAAGATGTTCACTACCTACAATGAGGCTGTAAATAGTGAACAACTTTTTATGGGAAATTCTTCTACTTCTACTGTGGCTGGATAAGGAAAAGTGATCTTGAAGATGACATCAGAGAAAGAACTTACCCTCAACAACGTGCTGCATGTACTAGACATCCGGAAAAATTTAGTTTCTGGTTCTTTGTTAAGTAAAAATGATTTTAGGCTTGTATTTGAGTCTGATAAATTTATATTAACAAAGAGTGGTATGTATGTTGGTAAGGGATACATGAGTGATGGTCTCTTCAAGTTGAATATAATGACGGTTGTACCAAAACTTGCTATTAATAAGAATAACACATTATTTGCTTTTATTCTTGAGTTGAATTTATGGCATGGTAGATTAGGACATGTGAATTTTGATGCTTTGCGTAGATTAATTGGTTTGGATTATATACCAAAGTTTGAAATTGATCATAATCACAAATGTGAGATTTGTGTAAAAACGAAACTAACTAAGGCTCCATTTAAATCGGTTGAAAGAAAAACCGAACCTCTAGAATTAATTCATTGTTGATGTATGTGATCTTAAATTTGTTCAAACTAGAGGAGGCAAAAAGTATTTCATAACATTTATCGATGATTGCGCAAGATATTATTATGTATACTTACTTAGAAGTAAAGATGAAGTTTTAGAAATGTTTAAACTCTACAAAATTGAAGTTGAGAATCAACTTAGTAAAACCAATTAAATGGTTAGAAGTGATAAGGGTGGTGAATATAATGCACCATTAAATGAATTTTGTGTACAACATGGCATTATTCACCAAATTACAGCACCCTATTCTCCATAGCAAAATGGAATTGTTGAAAGGAAGAATAGAATCCTTAAAAAAATGATGAATGCTATGTTACTAAGTTTAGGCTTATCGTAGAACTTGCGGGGGGAAGCAATATTGTCTACTAATTATATTCTTAACAGAATACCCCACAAGAAAACCAACAACACTTCTTATGAATTATGGAAAGGTCGACCACCTTCCTACAAATACTTGAAATCATGGGGGTGTTTGGCAAAAGTTGAAGTTCCTGTTCCTAAAAAGACTAAGATAGGACCAAAAACAGTGGATTGTGTGTTTATCGGTTATGCTCAGAATAGTAGTACATATCGGTTTCTGACTTATAAAGCAAAAATACCTAATATAAATGTGAACATTATTATAGAGTCAAGGAATGCTGTGTTTTTTGAACATATCTTTCCTTACAAGAAAGGACAGCAATTAAGTTCATAGAAAAGAACTTATGATTGTACACAAAGTCAAGAGACTAATGACAATCAAACATAAGAGACTAGTAATGGTCTCGATTAACAGGATTTAACTGATGATGAACCAAGAAGAAGTATGAGAGCAAGAACATCAAAATCTTTTGGTCTAGATTTTCTGACATACTTGTTAGCAAATGAATCTCAAAGCTTTAAGGAAGTAATTACAGGTCTCGAAGCACTTTTTTGGAAAGAGGCTGTTAATAATGAAAATTAAATCCATTATGCAAAATCATACTTGGGAATTGGGGGATCTTCCACCTGGTTCCAAACCTCTTGGATATAAATGGATATTCAAGAGAAAAATGAAAGCAGATGGTTCAATAGATAAGTATAAAACAAGACTCGTAGTAAAATGTTACAGACAAAAGGAAGGTCTGGACTATTTTGACACATATTCTCCTGTAACAAGAATAACATTCATCCGCATGCTTATTGCCATAACAGCATTATATAATTTAGAGATACATCAAATGAATGTTAAGACAGCTTTTTTAAACAGTGATTTAAATGAAGAGATCTATATGGAGCAACCCGAAGGGGTTGTAGTGCCAGGGCAAGAAAACAAAGTTTGTCAGCTTGTAAAATCTCTTTATGGATTAAAACAAGCACCTAAGCAATGGCATGAAAAATTTGATCATGCTATGCTTACTAATGGATTTAAGATAAACGAATGTGACAAGTGCGTCTATGTTAAAAATAATAACAAAGGTTATGTCATCATTTGTCTTTATGTAGATAACATACTTATCATTGAAAGTAGTCAAATTATGATCAAATCAACTAAGCAAATGTTGAACAAAAGATTTGATATAAAAGATATAGGGGTTGCAGATGTAATATTAGGAATAAAAATTACTAAAACATCTTACGAATATGTATTATCTCAATCACATTATATTGAGAAAATTCTTGATAAATTTGTCAAGGATGATATGAATGTAGCTAGAACACCTGTAGACATCAGTCTTTATTTATCTAAAAATAAAAGTGATGCGGTGTCTTAGTTAAAATACTCCAAAATTACTAGAAGCCTAATATACCTAATGAATTGCACTCATCCTGATATAGCTTATACTGTCAGTAAATTGAGTAGGTTATACTGTCAGTAAATTGAGTAGGTACACTAGTAATCCCGGAGAAGACTATTGGAAAGCGATCATTCGGATTCTTAGATATCTAAGATTTACCCGTGATCATGGTTTGAACTTTACTCGATATCCCACAGTACTAGAAGGTTATTGTGATGCTAATTGGATATCGGATACTAAAGATTCAAAATCCACTAATGGATATATCTTTACTCTAGGAGGCGCTGCTATTTCTTAGAAATCCACGAAACAAACATACATCGCACGATCCATAATGGAATTTGAGTTTATTACTTTAGACAAAGCAGGTGAAAAAGCAGAATGGCTTCGCCACTTTTTAGAAGACATTCCAATGTGGCCAAAACCTGTGCCAGCTATTTGTATTCATTGTGATAGTCAATCTGCAATAGGTAGGGCACAGAATCATATGTATAATAGTAAGTCACGACATATTCGTCGTCGACATAATTCCGTAAGACAATTGCTCTTAAATGGAATAATCTCAATAGATTATATAAAATCTAAAGAGAATATTGCGGATCCGTTAACAAAACATTTGACAAAAGAGCAAGTGTATAGTTTATCATAGAGGATGGGATTAAAGCCTATTACATAAGAGTCATCATAATGGTAACCTTACTTATATGATTGGAGATCCCAAGAACTAAGTTTAAAGGGACAACTAAATTATGTGTGGCTCACCAGAAATCACCAAGGGATTAAAATTTCCTACCCATTCTTATGGTGAGAGTGATATCTGCAACATATGTTGTATGCATGAGTTTAAGAATAAGTTTTGCTTTTAATGATTACTTATATCTTGATTTAGGTATAAAATCAAGACGAGTATAGGAGATACTCACAATAAGAATCACCTATATGAGTGTTGAACTAGGGTCAGTTCTATGAGAATGAAGAGGCTAAATTCTCTAGAAAGCATCCATAAAAATCAAGAGCATTCAAGGCCAAAATGAACACAACCGTAAGAACTACAATGTATCAGAAGATATTCTGTGTGAAATTTATTGTCATGACTTACACAAACGGCTGAATAATTCAAGGTATCGCGTCCATTGGTTAGCTAGTAAGTCCGATAGGTTATCATTAGGGAATGATCAAGGCCGAAAGCTACTTATCCTGATGCAAGATATTCGATTTATACTCTTTCGACAAATTCTGTATATTGTTGCATTTCCATTGTCATCAAATTCCATTCATGTGGCGGATTGTAAGAAATGGGTTTTGAAAGTTTTGGAAAAATAGAAATTTTCCTCAACTTTGGTCCAATTTTTAGGTAGGACCTATGGGCTAAAGTTAACGGGTCTAAGTGGTAACGTGTTCTATGCTGTGTTGTGATTAACGTGGTATATTTGGTTGCTCGAAACCATTATCGGGTGAATGAGAAATTGAAACCAAAGTGAGCTTCATGGAAATGGAGTTTTTATAAAAAAATACTTAAAGGTTTGAATAAAGGCTTGTCCTACATTGGTTTGGTGGGGAGAATTATTTAGGTTTATAAGGCATGGGTTTGTAACTTAGGGTAGGCCCCAAAGGGCACCCAAGTTTTGTAGAGAGTGAAGTTATGAGCAAAGTGGGTTAGACCTATTAGACCCAAAAATAAACATGTACGCGCCGTTGCCTGTCTGGTCGGGCGGGCAGGGCTTGGGCTTGGGCACGGGTGCGTGGTGCGTGGTTGGGTTGGGCTTGTCCGACTCAATACCTATCTTTTTGGGCTAAAAACATTTGAATTTAATTTTATTTTTTGGTAAAATAAAATTTCTGTCCGGAATTCAAATTAATTCCAGGAAAAAATCTGTCTGGTTTTTCCCTACACCTAAACAGGTCCATATCTGTTTAAAAAAACTAAACAAATTTAGTTATCTAGTCAAATTCAAACCCAAACAGTGCCATATATGTTCATTCAAACTAAACAGATCTGCTACCTGTTCAAACAGGCTTATTACTTGTTTAATTCAAACTGAAAAGTCACATTTACACCTATAAATAGACAAGTCTCTCATTTGATTCTTTCACTCCAATTTCGTCCCTAACTCTGCTTGCTCTCTCTGCATTTTGCTGCATTGTTTTCTTGTGAGAAAGAATGTAAACACAAAGTGTGTTCGTTGTGCAAACAATTTGTAGTGCTGCTATTGTTTGTTGTTGATCATTTTATCTTGCGAGATAGACGTCCATATTCTGAAAGTACCGTGGAGAGGACGAATCTGTCTTAAGGACACAGTGTTAAACACTGGACTTGATTAGAAAATTTGTTCAACAAATTAATTTGGTAAGTAATTAATTTACTTTTCTATTTTATTATTGGGTTAATTACACTAATAGTCCCTATAGTTTGGGACTTGTGTCACTTTGGTCCCTGACTTTTCAATTGTGACACATTTGACCCTGAATTTTGAATCTTGTTCCAAATAAGGACAATTGAAAATATTATTAGATTTTTCAAGGGTAAAAATGTCAATTTGATAAAATATAAACTAATTTGACAAAAATAAATGTCAAAAAAATATTTTTAATTTTTTTAAAATTATTTTTATCCACCAATGATAAAATTATGTAAAATTAATAAAAATTACATGATTAATTTTTTAAAATTAATTTTACATGATCATAATCCAAACACATAATAAAAATTAATTTGGTAAAAAAAAAATGTCTAAAAGATTTATCAATTTTACATAATTTTATTTTTAGTAGGTAGAAATAATTTTTAAAAATTCAAAAATATTTGTTTGACATTTATTTTTATCAAATTAGTTTATATTTTATCAAATTGACAATTTTATCCTTGAAAAATCTAATTATATATTCAATTGTCCTTATTTGAAACAAGATTCAAAATTCATGGTCAAATGTGTCACAATTGAAAAGTCAGGGACCAAAGTGACACAAGCCCCAAACTATAGGGACTATTTGTGTAATTTGCCCTTTATTATTTTTCTGTTTCAGATTTTGATTTTTTTTTTTAACAAAATAAAAATCTGTTTTATTTATTTTATTTCATTTTCGGGTTTGATTTTTGTAATCAAATAAACTCTCTCATTTCCTATATTTCTTTTGTATTCCGTTTGTTGTTTAGTACACAAACAAAATTTATTTCATTAAATACAGTGAAAATTGT
The DNA here is from genome assembly GCA_036172215.1 of Camellia granthamiana. Classification (NCBI taxonomy): domain Eukaryota; kingdom Viridiplantae; phylum Streptophyta; class Magnoliopsida; order Ericales; family Theaceae; genus Camellia; species Camellia granthamiana. Next base: position 49,496,974 of record CM069916.1, on the reverse strand, counting down.
CAAACAGTTTTCAACTTTCCACAAGTCAGGAGTTGTCTTGCGTCTTTATGAATTGCATGTGGTGTGGTGGAGGTGCTGCTGATTTTTGGTGTTGCTGCTTGTGTTGGTTGCTGCTGATTTTTGCGGCTTCTACTGCTGTTCTTTTACTGGTTTTTTTTTATTTGCTCTTGTTCAGCTGGGTTTTTGCCCCGTTCTGTTGTTCTGCGACTGCGAGTGTGCTGGTTATTTTTTTAAACAAGTCAAGAGTTGTCTTAAGGCTTCATGAGTTGCATGTGGTCTGGTGGAAGTGCTGCTGATTTTGCTGCATTGCTGCTGATTTATGATGATTTTGCTCTGTCCTGTTGGGGTTTTACTGGGTGGAGTTTCATTGTTGACAAGGGTGTGTTTCGTCATTGTTTAATCCTAAAGGATGGCAGATTGGGGTTTGATTCTTTGGGGGGTATTTGGTGGGTTGGTTTCTCTGCAACCATTTGTGGTTGAACTTGTAGATGATTGTGCTTTCTGTCCGGTGCCAACCTAGTAGGGATTGCGTTAGTTTGCTATAATGCTTTGTGCTCTTCCTTTCTTTTATTGATGTAATCTCATATGTAATGTATGTGTTTGTCATCAATAAAGTTTCTCTTTTTACTGATAAAAAAAAAAATGCTTGTTGTGACCCAAATAAGATGATGTGATATTTTAGTACATGCCAAACAAACTCTTAGACAAATATTAATTACAATAATGACACGATCCTACATAATTTAAAAAAAAATTTGGATAAGTAAAAGGATAATATTTTATTAAAAAATAAAAATTACAAGATAAAGAAGGAAAACATGAAAAAATATCGATTACAAATAAGCAAAAGCCTATTTTAACTAGGATGTTTTAAACATGCAATCCAAAATCAGAAAACAAAAATCCAACATAATGTTATTAACCAATAACATACCAGAAATTAAATAAGATAGATAATGCTATATAAATTAATTAAACCCATTATTTTGAGAAGGATGGGCCATAGACTTACGGGTTTACTAATCGTACATATTTATTTATTGGGTAAAATTTATTTCACCCCCTTATGGTTTGGGTTAGAGCACTTATTAGTCCTCTATTATTCAAATATAGTCAGAAAGTTCTCATGTGATTTTAAACTAAAGTACTACAGTTAATTTTTTCATCCAAATTAACGAAAGGTATATTAGGGCATTTTCAACGGTGTATTAAATATTTTATCAAATATGAGTAAAAATTTGAAGAATTCCTCTATCTGGTATTCAGCTCTCCAACGGTGTATTTTTTGCTGTCAGCAAAATGTCGATCGACCGGGAGGACAACTGGCCTGAAATTCCGTCGGTCGACCAGCAAGGGTAATCCAAAAAATCTAATTCTCTCCATTTCTAGTCTTGGTCTTATAGCGAAGATCTCTGTAAACTCTGTAAACAGTCTTCAAGCTCTAGGGTGTACTACGTGATCTTTCTTACGAACGCAAACCCACTCTCTCTCTCTCTCTCTCTCTCTCTCTCTCTCTCTCTCTCACTATATATACATACATACTCTGTATTTCTATTTGTCCTTGGATAGCTTTATATTTCTATTTTTTTTGTTTCCTCATAGTAGAAACTGCCTTTTGGGATTGTTAGAAAGCATAAGAAGAGCTCGGGACCGTTCATTCACTCTGGAAAAACAAACCCAACAACAACTGCTTCGCTTTTCTTCTTTAACTACTCCATGATTCTCAATTTGAGCTAGACCCACTTCTGCAAAAACCACTTTTTCCAGAGAAATTTGTGGATTATTTGTTTTGGGATCATAATGTTTTCTGGGTTGAATTGATTGTTGCTTGATATGTGGGTTTTTTTTGGTGCATGAGAAAAAGGGCTTGCATTTATTCTTGGATTTGATCAGCAAAATGCTCAGAGAGAAAAGTGATTCCCAAGTTCACAAAGCACTTCAGAGACTCTGCCGCAATTACGGATGGTCTTATGGTGTTTTTTGGCGCTTTGAACACAGAATTTGCATGCAATGCATTTGCCTCTGTTATACTTCTCTCAACTGTGTTGTGAGAATTTTTCAACTAAGAGGAAGACCGGGTGAACATCCGGCCGAACATTTGGCCGGTCATTTGATGGGTCTAATACTCAATGACTATGCATAGTAAAATGCTGAAAGGTGCCAAACATCCTCATTTTGGTGAAATATATTTGATATTCTCAATTTGATATCTGTTTGATGAAACCATTTGAGTAAAAAAAAAGATACTTTTTACCAAATTCGAATTTAGTAATGGATTTGGCATACTGTTGAAGACGGCCTTACACACTAATTTTGAGAGTGGGTTTAGTCTTCGAAAAAATTAAATTGAAATTAATACAATAAAAAGATATCTTAATTAAAATAAAATAAAATAAATTAAAATATAATTAAGAATTGATCTAAAATATAAAATATAATAAAAAATGATTTAAAATATAATTAAATTAAAATTAGATTAACATGTTAGGAACTATAATAAATAATTAAGAATTTTGGATTAAATGTAATATAAAATATGATTATTAAAATTAGATTAAAAATTAGTAATTATAATAAATAATTCAAAATTCAAAATTAATTGTGATCTAAAATATAATTAAATTAAAATTAGAATATAAATTTAAGAATTACAATAAAAAAAACTATAATTTATAATTAATTGTGATTTAATTGAATTAATTTTAGACATTATAAATTATGTGTATGAGAGAAGAAATAGAAGAAAAAAATGTTTGAGGGTATTATAGTCATTTTACATTTATAGTTAACGGTTTCATTTTGATTCAAAATCACATGGAGACTTTATGACTGTATTTGAACTAGAAGAGGTTAAAGTGCTCTAAATCCAAATCATAAGGGGATGAAATTAATTTAACCCTAATTTATTTATAGATATAGATTTTAGCATACTTTATTTTTTACATTAAACAATATCACATAGAGATATAAAAGAAGGAAGAGGGTTGCTGTTGTGTTAAGGGCATATGAGTAATTGTCATATTTCAATTTGAGGTTCATTATGAACTTATTTTTGTGATCCAGACCATCATTTTGTAAGCCTCGTCGAGTACTTCAAGCATGTCAAAAATTATATTAATCGGATATTGGTAATCATGTGATAAAAAATATGCAATCTGATCACATGATTATTGCTAATATGATTTTTGACATGCTTGAACTACTCAAGGAGCCTAACAAAATGAACGGTTCGTATTTTAAAAATAAGTCTATAATAAACCTCAAAATGAGGCAAAACTGTTATTATTGTACCCTTGGCACAACAACAACCCCGCTTCTATAAAAGAATGAGAAAAAATAAATATTAAATGCACACTTTCATATGTGGCGACACTATCCACAACTAATTTGATTTTTATAGTTAATCACAATTATATAGTCTATTATATGATGTGTTTTGATGTTACATATACGAATACTAATCTGTTAAGAAATTAATGGAGTTCAGGATTAATAGATGAAATTTTAATAAAAAGAGTTACAAGCACACCAAATTCGATTTAAGGGAGGATAGTCGAACTAGATTAGTTAAAGAGTAATGACAGAAGCTTTTAAATCATTACTCTTAAATTTATTTGTATTGACATGACATAAGATTGGGTTGATTCATAAACAAATTAATGATATGTAATTTATGCCATTGTGAATGATTTTAGGGTGACACTTCAAGAGTCTTAAACATTTTTTTGTCAACAAATTTACAATTATAAATGTGTACTACAGTTCCTAAACAAAATAAAACCAAAAAATATATATATATAAGGGTGTTACAGTGACTCCTTACAAATAGGGAGGCATCGTAGTAATTTTTATTTTAAGAAAGTGTTTAAGGAAGCTACTGAAAGTGTATAGAAACTATCAAACCTCTTAAAATAAGTAAGAAGAAAATATAAGGGTTCCATTAGAGATGCTCTAAGGATGAGAACAACAGGGTTCATACATAGGGAAGAGTAAAAAGTATGGGTGCTTTTTGGTGGAAGAGTACAATAACCTAATAAAAGACTAAGTGGTGCTTTCGTGAACAAGCAACTAATTGTGATAAAAAAAAAAAAAATGTAATTATATTTTATATTTGTAAATATTGGAAGGTATGTCGGTGGAAAAAATTGATATATATAATTCCAATTAACAAAGGTTGACAGAATTTTGACAGTTCACTTTGTTTGGAATAAGCTTAATTTCTCAATTCATAAAGAAAAGTCACGGAAAAATCTAAAAGTTCATCGGCAAGGAGGCAAGTGATGGTAATTATTAGAACACAAAAAGTTGTATCTATTCTATTATATGCAATAATTGAAATGAAATCATTGAGGTAAGAATATAGATAATAATGCTTTGATCTTACAAAATCATGCAGTCAACCAATAATAAAGTGTTTAAAATGCTTTCAGTTTATTATCGTCAATTATATATATGCATTGGTTGCCTCATAACATATAATTGACAATTAAGAAAGTATGCATATCTTTGTTAATTAAAAGATGAGAATAGTTAGTGGAAGTACAAATTGAGTACATCACATATAAATTTAAAGACAGTTAAGTAATAATTGTTCCTTTTACTTTTATTCTTGGTTATTTATATAGAACCTTCTTAAATTATTAAAAAATATTATTTTGACTCTTTGAATTATACAAGCATATAAATAGATCCTTTAAACTATTAAGTAGTATCGTTTTACCTCTTAAATTATAAAAGTATACAAATGGACCCCTAAACTATTGACATGCTTCACTTTAACTCCTTCCATTAAGGAGTTCAATTGATACATTTTTTGTAATTTAGAGGATCTATTTATACATTTTTATAGTTTAAGAGATCAAAGTAATACTTTTTAATAGTTTAAGAGATCTATTTGTATATTTTTATAATTTAGGGGGTCAAAATAATACTTTTCAATAATTTGAGAGTCTATAAATAACCCTTTATTCTTCCTATATATCTTCATGACATACAATTTGAAAACTCATTTGTGTGCTGTTAGGTTGTGAATCCTATTATGCCTTCATATTTATTTATTTATATTTTATGCCTTCAAAGACTACAATGTATTAGGAGACTAATGCCTCGTTTGTGAATTATATATTTTAATTAAAAAGTTATTATAACTAATTACATTACTCTTTTTATTTTTCTGTAATATTTTTTATAAAAAGTCAAAATATTACTAAAATAGTATGTTTCCAAATGAGACCTAAGTTAATTAAAGAAATGACAAATTTTTATTTTTTATTTTTTATTTTTATCTGGAATCATTATTCACTATGAAAATAATAATGCTTGAGACCACTAATTAGTGGTGCCACTAATGATGTGGCAGTGGGCTCCACCCACTGCCACAGTATTGATGTGCCTTTTTTTTTTTTTTTTTGTGATTATTTTCTACCTCATTAGTGGTGATTTAGTGGTACCAATCACTATTGTTCACTATTGTGAGTAAATAAGCATTCTATAAAGAGATTAAGGAATAACATTTCACTTAATTCCATTCTAGTCAGGCAATGCTAAAATTTAATTTTAATAGTTTAAAAATCAAGTTTTATCCCAAAAAAAAAAAAATTAAAAAATTAAAAACTAATAGTAATAGATGATTGTTTAGGTGCTGTTTGGTAACACTTACGTTTTCAGTTTTCTGTTTATATTTACAAAAATTAAAAAAACTCAGATAAAAACTTGTTTTGTAAATTTTTTGATTTATAAATCAGTGGTCTCAGTTTATAAATTTGGTCAAAAAATATAAATTCAAAAAATGTATTTCTGTTTTGAGTTTGAGTTTTTTTTTTTTACCACCCAACACTAGCCACCACCCGTCACCATTTTCTACCACCGTCTTCCGCCACCACCACCCACCACCCACCACCATCTGCCACCACCACCCACCAGTCACCACACATCTGCCACCCACTTGCCACCACCACCCACCCCTCGCCGCCACCACCACCACCCATCTGCCATCCACCCGCCACCACTTGCCACTACCATCCACCTCCCGCCATAACCGCCCGCCACCTACCCGCCACCACCACTTACCACCCACCTGCCACCACCATTCACCACCAGCCACCCACCACCACCAGCCACCTGCCAGCCACCCTCCACCACCGCCACCACTACCACCACCACCCACCCGCTACCCACCCTGCCACCACCCACCACCACCACCACCCCACTCGCTACCACCCACCACCTGCCGTCGTCACCCATCCACTCGACACCCGCCACCCGCCACCTATCCGCCACCACCCACCACCACCTGCCATCCGCCACCCACTTGCCACTGCCATCCGCCACTCACCTGCCACCACAACCATCACCACCACCCACTCGCTACCACCCACCACCCGCCACCGTCACCCACCCATCTACCATCACCACCCGCCACCACCCACCACCCACCTGCCACCACCACCCACCACCCACCGCCACCACCACAACCACCACCACCACCCGCCACCACCCACCACCACCTGCCATCCGCCACCTACCTGCCACTACCACCCGCCACCACCACCACCACCACCACCACCACCCACTTGCTACCACCCACCACCCACCACCCGCCACCGTCACCCACCCACCCACCATCTACCCGCCACCACCCACCGCCACCTGCCATCCGCCACCCACCTGCCACCACCACTCACCACCACTCACTACCAACCACCTGCCACCTGCCACCACCACCTACTCGCTACCACCCACCACCCCGCCACCGTCACCCACCACCACCACCCACCACCACCACCACCACCACCCACTCGCTACCACCCACCACCTCCCATCGTCACCTACCCACCCACCACCACCACCCCCCACCCGCTACCCACCACCCACCGTCACCACTTTCCACCATCGTCTTCTGCCACCACTTGCCATTTCTCACTCTTTTTTATATTTTTAAAATTTTTTAAACATTTTGTCAATTACTAAACGCATTTGTAGTTTATATTTTTCTAAAAATAAACAAAAAATAAGCAAAAATCAGTTTATAAAATTTTTATAAATATAAATTGAAATTTTTATAAATATAAATTGAAAACGTAAACGTTACCAAATAGTATGAATTATTTATAAAATATTATTGGCTATACTAATTACGATTGCATTTAGAGAATTTTTTTTTTTTTTTTTAAAAAAAAAAAAAAAAAACTAAAGTTGATCAAATTTTAAATTGACCCAACTACATCACAAAAACAGTTGAACAAATTAATTATGTTATCTATCGAAAATTTGCTGTGCTATGATGCTTTTGCATACAATCTTTTTATTGATGTAATTGTGTTTACTATCAATATAGTTCTTTGTTTGCTAATCAAAAAAAAAAAAAAAAAAATCCATCGAAAATTTGCAAAAGGTATCTTAATAAATTTGATTTATGTATATTTTAATAACTAATTTAAATCAACTATAAAAATCATATGAAATTGCTCAAAAAATACAACAATAACAAATTTCTTTAATTCTTGGCTTTTTGTTTTTATTTTTGTGCCTTAGGAGTACTTGTTAAGAGGACTTTATATTGGAGAGGTTATTTGGTGGTTTTTGAGTAATACTCCATGCTATTTATAGGATTGGGTTTATCTCATATTTATATCTCAACATGAGAACCACGAATCATGTTTCAGTAATTTGAACTGTTCATTTTGTAAAGCCCTCAATGAATATGATTCATAAAAAAATTAGTTCGATCCAAAAATTGAAACATTTTTATTTTATCATATTTATCTTTGAAAAAATTGATAAGAAATATATTTTTGAAAATAAACCATCTAACTTTTTAGAGATGAACACGACAAAATGAATATATTATGGTTATCGATCTACTTTTTTCATGGATGATATCCATTGAGGGTGTGTTTGATTGGACGGATTGGATAAGGAAAAATGAGTAAAAGACTATTTTACCATTTTTCAATTGTTTACTAAGTAATAGCAATATTAAACATATCTTTAATATTTTAATTATTTTTAGCTAGATTAAATAACAATTTATTTTATTTTATTTTTTACACAATTAATAAATTTATTTTTTTAAATTAAATAAATAAAATATCAATAAAAATATGTGTTATTTTTTTAATTAAAATTTTAAATAAATTTATTTTAAAAAATAATAATAATTAAATAATGAAATTAAATAAAACATCTATTAAAATTTAAATAATGCAATTAAATAAAATATCTATAAAAAATTATTTTGAAAAATTAAATAAATAAAACATCAATAAAAAGTTAAATAAAAATATTTTATTTTTAAATTGATACATTGAATATAATATATAATTAAATAGTAGAGGGCCAAAATAGTCATTTCACCACCTAATCCAATAGTAAATAATCCTATGAAAATTGTCCCACACACTCCCCCGACAGTATAATCCCCCATATTGGGGATAGGGAGTTCGGTCGGACTCCACGTTGACGGACTAAAAAAAAAAACAAATTCCGGACTATTTGGTCCTAATGGATTATAATCCAAACAGTAAATAATCCCTCTCTAATCCTCCCAATCAAACGCACCCTGAGGGTCTCATAAATTAAACAATTCAAATTATTAAAATAAGACCTTTGATGAACCCATAAGCCTCTCAAATTCTCCTATATTAAGATGTAAACATGAAATAAATCTAACCCTATTTATATTTTGCTTACTTATCTTTCTGTCCACGAAAAGTTAACAAAATAGAAATTAATCATACCACCTGAATCAATAAAAAAAATATCAAAAAAGATAGAAGTCTTAAATATTTTATCAAAATTTTATTAAATTACTCACATGCATTTGAGTTCAGCAATAAATCTACGATTAGCATTATAAAATGTAAAAATACGTTTAAAAATGCAAATTCTTATAATTTTAATTATTTTAAATATTTTAATATAATATATAATGTTTTTTTTTTTTTTTTTTGGAGGCACGATCACCCTCCGCACCCTTGTGTGAGCTCCAAAAGTGAGTCTCGTATATGTGTGTGTCTGGTATTGAAACACACCCCAGTATTATAGTATAGTTTTGGTTTATGTTGTAACTTATAACATGATGATCATAATGTAGAAGTAGAACATGGTTTGACCGCAAAGTCCAAAGTAGATATGAAGATGGTGACGGTGGTAATGGGTGTGGCAGTGAGAAAAGTCGCGTGTGTAGCGCTGACACGAGGGGTGGCGGGTGGCCCGGGGACAACCCCACAGCACGAGAGCAGGGAACACCTTCAGCGTCTGACTCTCTCTCTCTCTCTCTCTCTCATGTTTCTTTCTTTGGTTCTGAATAAAACTAATGAATCTCTCTCTTCTCTCTCTTGATCTGTGTCTCGCATGACCCGCGGGCGAATGCCCATGATATAGAAGATGCTCATTGTCGGCTGCTCTCTCTCTCTCTCCCCTCTCCCTCTCTTCTTCCAACGAAAAATTATTAGGTGGGTCTCATATCTTACCATGTTACCTTTTTTTATAATTTTATTAGTTGTATATATATATATTATATTATACTATATGAAGCGATCAATAGAATTAAAATGACATATAGCGTAATTAAAATTTCTAAAAACAGAATAATTACTCATTTTCAAGACTGGTGACAGACTTTTATACGCCAATGCGCTATATGGCTTATCAATCCTCTAAAAATCTCAAGTTTAAATCTAATTTAGGTAACATAATTTAAATTATTTATTTTATTAAACTTTTTGTATATATTATTTATTTAAAAAAAAGAATTAAGTTGATTCGATAATGATAACATTTTTATTTTACCGTATTTACCTTCAAATAAGTATAATCCGTTTATAATAACATATTTATCATCTATTATTTAAAAATAAAAAATGCGGTAAAATAAAATAAGTTACACACGATTGTGTAAAGATTGTTTTTTATATCAATTAACAATTGATACATGTAGGGTCTGTTTGGTAATAATTTCGTTTTCAAATTTTCAGTTTATATTTATAAAAATTTAAAAAACTGTCATAAAAACTTGTTTGATAATATTTTTAGGTTATAAATAGTTGTCTCAGTTTATAAATTTGAGGAAAAAAATGAGTTTACGTTTTCAGTTTTCAAATTTTTTTTTCCAAATAATTTTTTTTAATTAATTTTTTTTCAAATAATTTTTTTTTCAATTATTTTTTTTCAATTAATTTTTTTTTTCAAATAATTTTTTTTCCCAATTAATTTTTTTTTCATTTTTTTTCAAATAATTTTTTTTCAATTATTTTTTAATTAATTTTTTTCAATTATAATGTGTGTGATCCCATTGTCATAAATAATAAAAATAAATATAAATATTTTAGGTCTGAACAAACATATTTTTTAGTTTATGTTTTTAAATTTTTTTAAACATTTTGTTCAAACCAAACGCGTTTATAATTTATGTTTTTCTAAAAATAAACAAAAACCAGTTTATAAATTTTTTGTAAATATAAACTAAAAACGTAAACGTTACCAAATGCTACGTAATAATTGTGTAATTTAAATAAGTAAAAATAAAATAAAATAAAATATTTATTATATAGTGTGCTATACTCAAATATAAGAATCTTCTTTAATTGAATTAAAGTTTAAAGTTCAAGTCTCATTTCTTTCATTTGTCTTTTTTTCTCTTTTTTTTTTTTTTCAATACAAAATTAGAGATACGTGGTATAAAGAAAGTAAAGAGAGAAGTAGAGAAAACAAACAAATTGAAAAAAAAGTTTGCAATTGGTTAACTGAATACATAATAATATTATAAATTGGAGGCAGATTACCTCCGGTTCATAATCTGAATTGCAGGGCACTATTTGGACCTATAGGCTTATCACAGGTTTTATTTTGATGATTCCAACTGTTCATTTTAATAAATATTTTTTGTATTTCATCTATATAAAGAAAATTAAATCGATCCGATAATTATAATTATCGCATTTGTCACTAAAAAAATACATATTTTATTTTTTAAAAGGCAATTGTCATCTATTTTTCTGTGACTAACACTATAAAATTAAAATGCACAAATTATTTAATAAAATAAACGATTTAAATAATCAAAACGGACCGTATGTTAGTGAATCCTCCCCTTATGAATTATTATCTTGTACAAATTTAAATTTGATTAAGTGAATAATATAATTAAAAGCAAAAATACCCCCAAAAAACATTTCCAAACCCCAACTTTAGAGGGAGACCATGTATAAATTTGAAGACTAAGGTCTCATTTGGTAATATCACTCTTTAGTTTAAAAGCTAAAAGGTTATTAAAAAAATCAAAAAGTTAACAATTTATATCAAAAAATTAAAGATTCTTTTTTTTTTTTTTACTTTTTGTATATATTTTCCTAAAAAATTAAAAAATATTTCAAATATATTAATTTTTTCACCTCATATTTTAATTAAAAAATCAAAAAATTATTAAAATAACATGTTCACAAACGAGGCCCAAGATCACTTTCTACTCCTACCCGGACAAAATTTTTATAATAAGTTATCATGAGGAGGATGTATTCCAAAAGAATTAAAACTTCTTAGTTTCGTTTGATTTAATTTTAAAATTATGATTTAAGTGTAAATTTTTAATTTAAGTATGGAATTGTGAATCAAGTTTTGAAAGAGAAAATTTGCTTAGTTATAAGTTTTGAAAAGTATTTTGAAAACAATTTTTTAATTTTGAATTTTAAAAAGAGTTTTGAGTTTTGAAAATAGTTTTAAGTTGTATTTTGAGTTTTGAGTTTTGAGTTTTGAGTTTTTAAATTTTGAATTATATTTTGAAATTTTTTGAATTTATTTTTTAAAATATTTAAAAATGTTTAAGAAAATTTTATTTTTATTTTAAATATATAATTTTTATTTAAATATTTTATTTTATTTTGTAAATATTTTAAGTTTTTTAATATTTTATACTCAAAACACAACTCTACACTCAAATCATGAGAAATGTTTGGAACTTCCTTTTTGGTGGTTCCATGACCCCCAATTTAATCTTGGCCCTTAACGTGTGTGTGGGTCCACTCATGTATGTGTGGACCCCCACATTATAAGTGATTGGGATGAGAGTGAGGGTTGTGAGGCCCCCGTTTGTTTTGGGGGTATGAGAGGGGGATTGGGATTAGGATAGCTGTTGGCCCCATTTAATGTGCTGTTTGTTTACAGAGTTGAGGAAGGGACTGCTAAGCCGAAAGGCTTAGGATAGGCCTTGCAGATGAGATTCGGATGGGCCTCCAGGACTTGGTATTAGAAAAATAGTCCAGCGGACTAGAAATTTTTTATTTATTTATTTTTTATTTTATTTTTTGCATGTCAGGAATTTTTTTTTTAACATTAATGTTTAATTTTTTGTATTTTTTGTTAAGTAAAAATCATTATTTTATTTATTCTATTTTTTTACATGTTGGGAATTTTTTTTAAAACATTAATGTTTAATGTTTTTGTATTTTTTTATTTGTTTTATTATTTTATATTTATTTTATATAAAAATAATTTAACAATCCCTACACTAACAACTATCATCAAAACAAAACACAATTTTACTTAATCCCCTCACTATCAATCCCCTCTCTTCTATCTCTGAAAACAAACGAGGCCCGAGGGTGATATATGTGTGGGGGTCATATATCACAATTACTCGAAAATTTAAATATTTTAAAATATATTTATAAATAAAATAAAAATTATATATTTAACATACAAAAATAAAATTTTAAATTTTTTTAATATTTAAAATATTTAAAAAAAAATATAGCACACAAATATATGAAATGAAATGCACATTAAAATAAATAAATAATATTTACCCTAAAAAAATAAAATTAAGAATTTTTTTAAATATTTAAAAAAAATAAATTTAAAAAAATTCAAAATACAACTCAAATTTAATTGGAATAATATTATATGCACTAATTGGTATATCAATTAGTGTACTAACAAATGATATGATATAATTTTAAAGGTTTTGAATTTTTGTAATTTGTATAATGAGTTGGGTCATAATTTCAAAATGACAATGTCATAATTTTATTAATACACTAATTAGTATACTAATTGGTATATGTAGTACCACCATATCAATTGTATTAATGAATATCAACTGAAGAGGCATAGAGGGTTATAATATCTAAAGCCTGACCTTACTAGGAAACATATGAATAAAGGCAGTTCCTTAATTAATGCAACAAAATCAAAGGGAAAAAAAAAATACAAAAAATGACAAATTTGAGTTTGGCTTAAATTTGGATACTAGAAAGAAAAATAAAACATTTGAAAAAAAAAATTTAGCCCAAATTGAAATTGTTTAGTCTAAGTGATTGACGGTTTAAATTTTGTCAAAGCCGCAAAAACACGAAATTAAAGGTTTAAATATTGGAATTAACATAAAATCAATCAAGGGCCATAAGGAAGAAATAGATCTTAATCCTTACAACATTTTCCATGTGTCATTTAAATTTCACGCTGTGTCGAGCATGGTCGTCTTGCCTCTAGTATACATTTACCTTGTTTGTCCAAAAATTTCAAAAATTCTATAACCAAACTGTGAGGAAGTATTTTGTGAATGACAACACGTGGCAAAGGTGACGCCGAAGTATCAGTCGATGTGCCAAGTGGTTTGGTTACATTGCCGAGATGATCTCGGATAGACCGAGGTTATTTGTGAAGATGGCAGAATCTGCGATAAGCAGATAAGGAACTAGAGTCTTAGAACAGGAGAGGATCTCATTCTGGATAAGGCTCAAGGAGAGTTTATCCCTATCTAGATGAAGGTCTAGGATAAGCACTGAGCTTGAGTCCATTGGAGTGAGGCTTCTAAAGTGACCAGGTCACTACTGGTTATAAAAGCAAGGCACCTTCGTGGGTCTAAGGTAAATTCTTTCTTGTGAGTTTAAGTACAATTTGCTATCTCTGAGAGATATTGATTATTGACTTGATCGTCGGAGTGCCCCTGGGTAGACGAACCATCGCCGGATTCTCATCTTCTTATGCAGGTTATTGGGCTTAATCTATTCTGCCAGTGCTCTCCAGCTGAGTTCCTCATTTAGTTGTGTGGTCAAAAATCAACACCCACAATTTGGCGCCGTCTGTGGGAACTTAAAGAAAATAGATGGCCAACGACGAACATGAAGAAAAGATTAAGGGATGACATCCACAGTGAAAATGGTCAGCATGTAGATCCTAATGTCGGAGGAGAAAATTGCAATGAAGGAGCACAAAGTCCGAATCCTGGAGAAAAGGACGTCGGCAAAGAAGGTAACGCCCCAAGGAAAGCTGGCCGAGATGAGTATTACAATGAAAGCAACCTCTAAGTATGAAAGGATAGATACTTGAGGAGAGAAGGCGAGATGAAAGGAATGGCGAATAAGTTAGCAAACCTACAGTTGGTTGTCAATTTCATGATGCAAAACAAAGTGATGCAACCACCATTCCCGTTGCAGGACGTGGCGGTACCAGAGCGGCAAAGACTGGCGCCCAGAAAGGGGGGCAAAAAACAATCCCAGTAATTCCGCAGCATGGCAAGGAAAAGGAGCGCTTATATCGGCCTTTACGGGATGGTAGGCGAGCAGAGTCAATGAGAGGTGAGTCGCAGAAGACGCCTCGTACTAAGGGAACTTATGTTAGAGAACCTCGGCATGTCCAGGGAAAAGGCCTGTGTTTTGATACAGTGAATGAAGAGAAGTCCAAGAGGACACATAATGACACCGGGAGCAGCGAGCCAAAAAGGCTTAAATTTGTTGATAGCCGAGCTCCCGATCGAACAAAGGAGGATCTGAAAGACTACCTCTAGAGGAAGCGACTCAACATCGAGGTCACATCTCTGGTCAAGTCGAGAACGCCATTCTCAGTGGAGTTAGATAGGTTTGAGGCCCCAAAGAGGTATGTCGAGGTTCCAGATTTATGACGGTAAGTCAAATTTATGAAGGTAAGTCTGATCTGAACTTTCATGTCGGCTTATAATTAAATTCAATGGCTTTGTATAATGGGAATGAGCAGTTGCTATGCAAGGTGTTCCCCTTATCCTTTGGGAAAATTGCATCAGATTGGTTCCACAAGTTATCGAAAGGAACTGTGAAAAGTTGGGAAGGCCTGGCCGAGATCTTTGTGGTCAGGTTTGTTACAAACAAGTTACAACCACTAACAGTAGACTCTCTATTGGATTTGAACATTAGCGAGGGTGAAAACTCTAGGGCATACGCCAAGAGGCATTACGAGGTGTTCAACCGAATTCCTGCTTGTAACCAGGAACTGGCAATCCTGTCTTTTAAAAACGACCTGGATGATGAATGCCCTCTTTAGAAATCGCTGCCAAAAACTCTACCAAAAAGTATAGAAGAGCTCATGGCGCGAATCGAGAAGTATGCCAGAGCAGAAAAGGATACGCAGGGGACAAAGACAGCAAAGCAGGAGAAGAAAAAAGGCTCGCCGAAGCGAGGCCGAGGTAACTCTGGTTTTAATAGGTAGGAAACAAGGTTGAGGGCTACACAGGCAATCACCACTGTATTCAGAATCCCGGTCTACAAAGTTCTGGAAAGGATCAGAAACCAACCATATTACAGAGCGCCGGAGAAGATCCCTGGCGAGTTTATGGAAAGAAGCCTTAGGAAGCTTTGTGCTTTTCATAATGAGGATAGGCACTTGACTCAAGGATGCAAGGCTCTGAAGACACACTTGGAGGATCTGGTCAGACAGGGTCACCTGAAAGACCTAGTAGATGAGGTCAGGACAATGGAAAAGCAAGCAAGGCTACCCCAAGCACCGGCAGCACCACTTTCGTCACCGCCACCACCATCGCAGCAAGCAGATGGACTTCGAGTGATCAATGTGATTCTCTCGAAGGTGAATGAGAATGATGTATGAGGGGAGACTCAGAGAGTGAGTTACATGCAACATATGTATCAGATCCAGCAAAAGAAGCCTAGGACGAATAAGTACCAGGGACCAATGGTCTCTTTTACTGAGGTAGATCTGGATATGGTGCAGCATCTACACAACGATGCCCTGGTGATAACGCTAAAGATTGAAGAGTGCCAGGTGTGACGCATACTGGTTGATCAAGGCAGTTATTGTGACATTATGTATCTCAGATGCTACAAGGAGTTTGGCCTTCACCTAAATGATCTGGAACAATTCAATAGCCCGATGATTGGATTCAACAGAATGTCAACATGGTCTCTAGTAGCCACGAATTTGGAGGTGCAGGCAGGCACCAAAAAGGTAAGCGCAGAATTTACAGTGATTGATACCCCTACCCTTTTGTAACAAGCCCGCGGGGGGACCTCGCTACAGCTCGGACTCGATTCGTGTCACGGTTCTTAATCTGAACCAAAGAGTCCAAATCTGGAAAATTGTTTTGAGAAAACAGATTTTTAGAAAGAAGTGCCAAACATGGACTGCTTTGCCAGATACAGAGTCGCCACCTAAATATTTTATTTTGGGAAATTTAGGAAACTCTGACTCGTTTGCCTAAGGCCACGTGTCCGTCATCACCAAAGTTGCCTCGGCTCGGGAACTTGGGTACGATTGGGGAAGGTCACTTCGTGAGCACCCCCGCTCGCCCGATCAAAGATCGGCCTCTACTAACCATGATATCTTGTTTTGAAAACATTGTGCGTTCTTGTTCCGGTTATTAGCCTAAATTTACTATGTGATGCGCACAACATACAAGTATAGACCGGGTCGCCTGAATTGGAACAAAACACTTCATGTTTGTTTTTTGAAAGATGGTTTGCTACTCGCAAGTAGGCTTAAAATGCAGGTTTTGCCACCCTCGGGTGGGCTTAGAAAACATAGTTTTGCCACTATCTAGTGGGCTTAAGACTCACAGTCAATGCATTGTTCCAATCCAAATAACCCAACCTTCACCCACAGGCATTCAAACAGTTATATCACATAAGCACATAGCCTCATGGTAAGCAGGCTATCATGGCAGTCACTCACACACATGCAAGGATGCTAAAGCATAAAACTTACCGAGTACTCCAATCCAAAGAAAGAAGCTAATTAGAAATCGATGCATGATCCTAACTATACAGAAATGCCTAATGCAACACATGCAAAAATGCAACTATAGCAGGCTCGGCTATTCTAAACATGGCATATGAGATGCAACGGTTAACAAGTATTCAATTTGGAATTGAAATACAGATGCAGTTAGTATGGTGCGCCAAGCCCGGTGCATGCAAAACAGATGAATGAATGCAACATGCTATCATACTGTATGCTAATTGAAACATGCCCTAATCTAACCATCATAAGCGGGTAAATAAAAGGGAGAGAAAGACGTGGGGTTGGAAGACATACATCATACACACGCACGCTTATTACAATTATGCCCTCGCACAGAGGGTCCGAATAAAATAATATACAGTCCCGAATAAATAGTACAGTCCAAATAAATAATACAGTCCAAATATGTACAAAACCCAAATTAAATAACAAATTTAACTAGGAAAGCATTAAATTGGCATGCAAGCCAGGGACTGCCTCAACTCTGATGAATGATGTATGTTTGGGCTGCCTTGCGCGGAAATCCACTGGGATGCCCCAATTAGCCTCTGTTTTGCAATCATTCTTGGAAAGTGCGCTAAGCCCCGGAAGACTGCTGATTCTTGATTTGCTGCAACAGAGAGTAGGAAAGGGGCATAGCAATGTATTTTCACATATATATGCATGTCTCGATCCTCGTGCCACCAATCACGCATCTCAATGCATGATGGCCGAGGAGTCGAATTGCACGACTCAATATGGAATGAATGCACATGAAAACACAACAAAACCTAAACTCCATCATGGGTAATCCAGAGTGTCGGCGACTGGGGAATTGAGACACGTTCCGTCATTCGGAGTACGAAACGTACCTCGTTTCCCGTGCTCGGGCTAACTCCTATCCCCAACACAATGCAATATGCATGGCATGCATGAATGCAACTAAGATACAACCTAACATGCACAATGCTATGAAATGGCATACACGATGCACGAGGTAACATGGCATACACAATGCGCTAACATACAACCTAGCATACACAATGCTATGGAATGAAATGGCATACACAATGCATAATGGGCTTACACCAACACAAGTGGACCTCAGCCACACTCACATAGGAGGCCATTAGATGAAAATGAGACAACTCGAGGTGCGTACACGCGCGCACGCAAACCGAGGATCGAATCTAAGGCACGAAATGTCACTCTAACAAGACATGGAAAAACATGGAATATGGAATATTAGCATGCAAATTTTAGCAGCAAAAAGTGATGCAAAACAGCCCCGAAACATGAAAGCATGGCACCCGAAGCATGGAATGAGACCCGAAACATGAAATTAGGCGCATGGAATGACCTATGGCTATGCAACGCATGTATTATTTGAACATGAAGTGTGAAGACAGAAGCAAGGCAGTCCCAAAAAAAGCATATTTACAGTTTTAAGCAAGGCCAAAATGTGAACACAAATAGGGCTAAACCAACATGCAAAAATGGCCCTAAATGTGAGATAAAGAAGCAAGTCATGGTTTCTGGCCTCAAACACAGGAGGGCCCTTCAACAATGTTGAAGAGGGGCCCAAAATATGGAATTTTACAGTTGATGACCAGACCCAAAACAGTGCACAAGCATGCCTAAAATACTATGCAAAATAAGGCCTAAAAAAAGAGATTTAAACACAAAGTACAAAAAGGATACCTCAAACAGTAAAAGACCCTTAATGAAACATGAAGAGGGGGTCAAAATAAGGCCATTTATAGTTTGGACCAGAGCCTAAAAATAGAAGCACAAGAGGCTAACAAATCATGCAAAAATAAGGCCAAAAGAGGGATATAAAGGCAAGTGGCAAAAGGAGCCCCCAAACAGTGATGCGCCCTTCAACAATGTTGAAGAAAGGCTCAAAATAAGCCACTTTACAGTTTACAACATGCCTCAAAACAGTTTACATATAGGCCTAAAATACTATGCAAGAAAGAGGCATACAAGAGAGGTAAAGAAGTAAGTGCAAAAAGGGAGCCTCAAACAGTGAGAGGCCCTCAAGAAAACATGAAAAGGAGCTCAAAAAAATGCTATTTTCAGTTAGGGTCGGAGCCCAAATATGCAAGCAAATATGGCTTAGAAAGTATGCAAAATAAGCTTAAAAAGAGGGGAAATGTGGCTCACCCTTGAAGACCAAACTTTAGCAACCTCTTGGCTTGAGAAATGATGCCTCCTAAGCTCTAAAAAGATCCTCCAAGCTGCTGGAATGGAGTGGTGGTGTGGTGCTAGGTGGTGGTATAGAAATAGTGTAGGGTTTGGGAGGTTTTGGTGCTTGAAGTGAGGGAAAGAGAGAGATGTAATGCAAGGCTCCAAAAGCAATTTTTCTAACCCCCAAAACCAGAGCTAGGGTGCTGTTTATATAGGCAAAAGGGGGGGAGAAAGAGGGGGAAAAGTGGGGGGGAAAACAATTCAAGTTTCCCCCCAAAAGTGCAGCCCCTCGGATACAAGATGCATATTTGTAATGTACCATCAATGAGGATCATGGCCGGCCCTTTATCAAGGTTGCAGGTGGCCGGCCAGCCCTCCCCATGGCCGGTCGGCCAAGGTTCAAAAGGGTCAAGCTAGATTATTGGCCGGCCATGCCAAAAAGAGAGCCTCCCATGTGTGCACAACACAACCATGTGGTTAAAGGCTGGAGAAAGTGAACTAGGAGAGAGAAAATGCCACTTTTAGGAGGGGTTCAAAAGGTTCAAATGGAATTACTGGCCGGCCATGTGATATTGGTGGCCTCCCAGGTGTCTACAACACAAATATGTGGTTTAGGGCAAGAAAAAGTGGCCTTAGGGTGGTCAACATTGGCTTTGAAGTGAGAAAAACGGGCGACGGAGGGCGATGAAGGAATAAAACTGGTTGTCAGAACAATTACTGGCCTCTCACCCCTCTACGACCTTCCTAATAATGAAACAGAGGTCCCCACCAAAAATGAACCAAAACCGATGCAAAATGAAGGTTCGGGGGCCGAAACGCGCAACCCGGGGCCCCAAAAACTGACTGTTAGACACCGGAAGGGGTGTTCGACCACGAAGTTGACCTCTCGAACCACAGTGCCCCTCAAAAGGGAGGAAATAAGGTGCATGCCAAAAACCGGAGCAAACGGAGGTGGTTAAGCGGTCCCGAACCGAGGCACACGGCCAACGGTTCCGAAAAACCAGAAACCGGACCCCAAACGGGAAAAAATGGTCTACGACCACGAAACGTAGCCTACGGCCAGGGAGAGATGATCTATGAGACCTCTCTCTCCCTTCGGGAAGAGAAACAGAGAAAATCGAGGCTGGTTCGCAAACCGAGGCAAAGTATGAAAGAGTCCGGAAGTCCGGAGGCAAGGCTCGCAGCCGAGACTCTGAAACCTCTGAACGAGTACAATATGCAACATCACCAAGCACTCAATCGGTGACGTCTGAGTCTTAGGGTCGGTCAAAAATGGGGTGTCTACAGTTGTCCCTCTTTGACAGAACTCGAAAGTCATAAATGACGAGAGTGAATGTCAAAGCCCAGAGACGACCCATTTTTGACAAGGCCGAAGACTTAGACAAACAGGCGGGATAAACAGAGGTGTGCCTGCAGGCGCGCTGTCACGACCCAAACCCGGCCCTATGGGTTTAGCACCGTAACCGGCCAGTAATCCGTGATTACTGAAGGCCTGCTTAACAGTAATACAGTAAGACAGAGTACAGGGCCTGGCGGAAGCCAATACAGTAAATAAACAATGCCCAATGAGCTGTGACAGTCTGATGCCAAAAGATTCTCAAATACGTACATATACTCAGTACGGAACAGTATGCACTTCATTTACAAATATACAGTACAGGGACTTAATCCCCATTAAGCAGTACAGTAACAGACTATACAATATTACAAAAGCAGTCCAAGACAGACGGGGAAATAAAAACACCCCTAAGCCAAAGCTTGGCAGGCTCGGAACCTCACGGTGAGGCACGGTGGTTGGCTTGACAAAACTGGAGTTTACCCCGACGCTTCTAGCTGCGGTCTGGTGCCTGTACACCTACATATATATATGAGCGGTGAGCTAAAGCCCAGTGAATAACATAATGCGTAAAGAGGCTTAGAATGAATGTCCTTACAGTATGAAAACAGTTCATTTCAATCAGTATATTAGTTGCTCAGTACAGTAAATGGTCGTATGTAGTACATCCCTTAGCATGATAGTACATTAAACAGTAGGTCTTAAAGACCGAACAGTAATGATGGCCATCAATCAGTAAACAGTAGTGGTTCCGACGTGGGAACCGAATCGATTAGACAAATCCACCCGTTCATAGACCGTCGGTGGGGCCATCCGTTCACAGACCGTCGATGGCAGAGATTTCTCAAACGATAGCAGTAACAGTAAACAGTAGTTACTAAGGATGCCACAATACAGTTCAGAATATAGGATATGCACTCATTCAATAAACAATATCAGTTCAGTAAACAGTTCAGAAGATAATCATTTGAACATATCTTTACACAATTGTTACTCACAGAGTTCTGGGCTACTGTAGGCTAGAGCGTCCCCTTGGAATGCCAACCCTATACAGTTAACAGATTGAACACACACAAAGTTTCATAGTTGGGAAAGATCATACTTAATCCCTAAATTTGCCTTGGTATGTTCTACATCTATATCCTCTTAAAGATGCCTTAAATATGCCCTAGGAATGCCTAGGATGGAAAGAGGATGCAAAGATGCACTTTTGAACACTTAACAAAATTTTCAGAAAACAGGGGCCTTGCTCGAGCGTGGCTTTCTACGCTCGAGCGGACATGCAGACAAAGGGTCTCCGCTCGAGCGTGGACTCTGTCGCTCGAGCGGACTGTGTGCTACAGTAAAAATGCTGGATGCTCAGATTTTACGCCCGATGGACGCTCGATCCTCGCTCGAGCGTAAGACACAGGTCCTCGCTCGAGCGTAGGTTTCCTCGCTCGAGCGGACTGTGAACTCATGCAAAGTACTGGATGCGCGCATTTCACGCTCGAGCGTAACTTTCCTCGCTCGAGCGGAAGGCACGATCACAGAGTGTACGCTCGAGCGTAGAATCCCTCGCTCGAGCGTAGGCTCAAAATCTGGAAATTCCAGATTTGAGTCCCAAACTCAAAATCAAGTTTAAAAGCATAATTTTCGATCCTCTTGGGCTAATTTCTGGAAAAACACTTGTAAACACATAGAATAACATGATTCAAAGCTCAATTTGAGAAATCAAAGCCCAAGGGTGTTTAATTCAAACCCAATTTCAAACCATTTTTCAAGAACAAGATGAACATGCAACATGCATGGATTAAAACCATTTCAAAACTCCAATTTGGTGCTCTAAGGAGCCAGTTGTTCCAAAAACAAGATGAACTCATGGTTTATTCTTGAAACATGGACGTGCATGTGATAATCTATGCAGGACAACCTAAAAGAAATGAGAGACATGTACATGCATACAACAATGTAGCTCTAATCCAACACATATGGACCAAAACAAGACTTAACCCTACAATTTGGCATGGACCATGCAAGAATTAGCTTAAACTCACAATTAGGGGGTTGAATTCTCTTACCCAAGTCTTCAATTACAAGTGTAGAAGTTCAATTTGCCAACTTATGCTTCAATTTCCTCAAGACCATCAAATTATAGCCAAAATCCCTCTCAATTCTCTCCCTTTCTCTCTAATGTCGGTTGAGTACTCAAAATGGCTGAAGGGAATGTTTTGATTAGGTATAAAAGGCTCAAATAATAAGAATAAACTAAGGCCCACTCAATGGCAATTCCGTAAATAAGGCAACTCTATTAATTTGGCTTAACTAATCTAGTTTAATCATACCAAATCACAGTTCGGATAATTACACCATAAAATCACATTAATTATAAGGATCGTAAATCTCTAATCAATTTCTGGTTCGGCCGCCGATAAGGCCTTCAATTTGCAGTGCAAACGGAAACACATAAACAGATAATTAAACAATCAAACAGATAAAATGCAAATTAACATATATATATTCAATCAATTCAGTTCCGGTTTTCAGTTAGTCAATTCAGTATTTTACCCAGCTCAATTATCAGTCATAATCAGTTCAGTTTAACGGTAATCAGTGGTTATTTGGTAATCAGTGGTGAGGGTCATTACACGCGCCCGTAGGCAAGGGGCAAAAATGCAAAACGGTATGCACAAGGCCAGATGTAACTTAACGATCATGCAAATACAGCAAGCTGTAATGAAGCAGGTATTCGCAAATAGATGCAACAGTTTTAAGCAAGAATGCAAAGCAACAACTACATTTCATGCAGTTAGGAATGCAGAGAATCATTCAATTCTCGTCGCGTCTCACGCGGAGAAGATACGATACCTGCGCGATTCGTCTGGTCACACCAGCTTCAAATGAACCGTACATACAATATCGTGCCTGCAAAAGAAAGAAACTCAACAAGCACAACACATCTAACAACATATGTTCAATGTGCTATTGAATGCAGACAATCGCGGTGTCGACGGAAAAGTGCATCGCAATGCGGGAAGAAACGCACGTGGCAACGCGAGCTCAAGCACGGAGGCTTGGTGATATCAAAGAGACGTGCATAACAATGCAAGTACGCGCATGAAAATGCAAGACAATGCAGAACAGGCGTAAACCAGGATGTATGTTTGTCGCAAAACAACGAGCAAAGGGAGTGCGCGTTTCGGCGAGGGTGACTTGATCGCGGCCTCCGGTTCACGTCCCGGAGAGGTTACAACATGTTCAAGGAGGATGTATCTCACTTTTGATGAGTAACGATGAGACACGCATCGGAAGTTGAAGCTGAGGTTCCGGCGGAGCGATTTCGCGACAGGAAGTGCACTTCTCTTGTACTTTTTCAGGTCCCGAGGACTCCGATCCTCCTCAAAATTTGTAGAGAGCTTGGTGAGCACCTTGGGAACACCACCGGCCATCTTTATTGGGAGAGGGAGGCCACCGGCCAGCTTTTGAAAAAGAGAGGGCCGGCCTGCTAGAAAAAGGGGCCGGTCGGCCACTTTGTCAATTTCGGGGCAATTTTGTCTTTTCAACCTCTTTTCTTTAAATACACTCACCCAAACACTTTGTGCTCACAAGTGCAGCTCCGAAATCATCTTCTCTAGCTTCTCAAACCATTTTCTCCCTTAGATCTGTGCTCCATACGCGTTTTCCAACATCCCACGCAAGTTGTTTTCGCGAAATCTTTCAGTTTTAAGCACTTTGAACCGATTAAATTTTGATTTCGGGGCTTCTTTTCTCATTTTCACCACTTGAGGTGAGTTTGTCTCAATATTTGGAAGATTTTCTCAGGAGTTGACTTTTGTTGAATTTTTCATTTCCCGAGAGTTGACTTTTGTTGACTTTTTTCAATTTTGGCTCATTTTTGCTCATTTTTGCTCCTTTTTGCAGATTTTCTGAAATGGCTGGTCGTTTCCCTCACGGTGGAGGTCCTCCGGGCGTCGGAGATGATCCTGATATTATGGCTCTGCCTCCGAGGGTTCGACCCTTCATACCCGAGGGGTACGACCCACCGGCACATGTCCTTCCGCGGGCTATTTTCTTTCACTTCACCGATTTCGACGAGCGAGCACCTGGGGATCTCCTTCTGCGGGAGCCAGAGTATCACCTCTCCCATGAGGCACGAGAGGTATTTGCTTCGTTTTTACCCTTTCTGCAACGTATTCTGCTTTTTACATGCATTCCGTGCCTTTGCCATGTTTGTCTGCTTATCTTGAGTACACAGCTTATTCAGAATGTTTAGTTCATGACCTAGCATTCTGTCTACATTCTGAACACACAGTTCAATGGCTTGAATTTCTGGACACTCAACCCATAAATCGATTGTGCACACACGGTACACACTGGTTGAGAACAGAACACGCAGTCCAAACTCTAATTTCCTGAACACACGGTTCGAATTGAAGGTGAAGACACAGCACACACTGATCGAGAGTAGAACACGCAGCCCAAACTCTGGTTTTCTGAACACACAGCCCAAACACTTGAGATGAACACACAGCCCACACTTTGATGTCGAACGCACAGCTCGTTGTTGAGGTGAACACACGGCACACACTGATTTAAACTTGAACACGCAGCCCAAACTCTGAGATGAACACACAGCCCACACTTTGATGTCGAACACACAGCTCGTTGTTGAGGTGAACACACGGCACACACTGATTGAAACTTGAACACGCAGCCCAAACTCTGAGATGAACACACAGCTCATACTTTGATGTCGAACACACAGCTCGTTGTTGAGGTGAACACACGTCACACACTGATTGAAACTTGAACACGCAGCCTAAACTCTGAGATGAACACACAGCTCATACTTTGATGTCGAACACACAGCTCGTTGTTGAGGTGAACACACGGCACACACTGATCGAAACTTGAACACGCAGCCCAAACTCTGAGATGAACACACAGCTCATACTTTGATCTCGAACACACAGCTCGTTGTTGAGGTGAACACACGGCACACACTGATTGAAACTTGAACACGCAGCCCAAACTCTGAGATGAACACACAGCTCATACTTTGATGTCGAACACACAGCTCGTTGTTGAGGTGAACACACGACACACACTGATTCTCTGAACACATAGCTCGATATGAAGGTGAACACGCAGCACACACTGATTGAGAGTTGAACACGCAGCCCAAACACTGATTCTCTAAACACACAACTCATACTTTGATGTCGAACACACAGCTCGTTGTTGAGGTGAACACACGGCACACATTGATTGAAACTTGAACACGCAGCCCAAACTTTGAGATGAACACACAGCTCATACTTTGATGTCGAACACACAGCTCGTTGTTGAGGTGAACACACGGCACACACTGATTGAGAGTTGAACACACAGCCCAAACACTGATTCTCTGAACACACAGCTCGATATGAAGGTGAACACGCAGCACACACTGATTGAGAGTTGAACACGCAGCCCAAACACTGATTCTCTGAACACACAGCTCATACTTTGATGTCGAACACACAACTCGTTGTTGAGGTGAACACACGGCACACACTGATTGAAACTTGAACACACAGCCCAAACTCTGAGATGAACACACAGCTCATACTTTGATGTCGAACACACAGCTTGTTGTTGAGGTGAACACACGGCACACACTGATTGAAACTTGAACACGCAGCCCAAACTCTGAGATGAACACACAGCTCATACTTTGATCTCGAACACACAGCTCGTTGTTGAGGTGAACACACGGCACACACTGATTGAGAGTTGAACACACAGCCCAAACACTGATTCTCTGAACACACAGCTCGATATGAAGGTGAACATGCAGCACACACTGATTGAGAGTTGAACATGCAGCCCAAACACTGATTCTCTAAACACGCAGCTCATACTTTGATGTCGAGCACACAGCTCGTTGTTGAGGTGAACACATGGCACACACTGATTGAAACTTGAACACGCAGCCCAAACTCTGAGATGAACACACAGCTCATACTTTGATGTCGAACACATTGCTCGTTGTTGAGGTGAACACACGGCACACACTGATTGAGAGTTGAACACACAGCCCAAACACTGATTCTCTGAACACACAGCTCGATATGAAGGTGAACACGCAGCACACACTGATTGAGAGTTGAACACGCAGCCCAAACACTGATTCTCTGAACACACAGCTCATACTTTGATGTCGAACACACAGCTCGTTGTTGAGGTGAACACACGGCACACACTGATTGAAACTTGAACACGCAGCCCAAACTCTGAGATGAACACACAGCTCATACTTTGATGTCGAACACACAGCTCGTTGTTGAGGTGAACACACGGCACACACTGATTGAAACTTGAACACGCAGCCCAAACTCTGAGATGAACACACAGCTCATACTTTGATGTCGAACACACAGCTCGTTGTTGAGGTGAACACACGGCACACACTGATTGAGAGTTGAACACACAGCCCAAACACTGATTCTCTGAACACACAGCTCAATATGAAGGTGAACACGCAGCACACACTGATTGAGAGTTGAACACGCAGCCCAAACACTGATTCTCTGAACACACAGCTCGATATTCTGTATCTGATTTGATTTTGCACACAGCTTATACGTTTTGTTTGCACCCAGCTTATTCATTTTATTTGCACGCAGCTCATTCATTTCATTCTAAAATGCTAAAGCATGTATTCATTCTAAATGCAGGTGACTTCTCGCACTGTGCGGGGGTATGGCTCTACCGCAGCGAAGGACTGGTATGCCGAGCTCCCGGAGGCTGTCCGGGATTTAGTTGACTTGGCGGGGTTCGGGCCCTTCTGCACTGGGCTATCTCGTTGTCCTGCCAGGAGGACGTTGATGGCCGCCTTGGTGGAGAGACGGTGGGACACCACCAACTCTTTCCATTTTTCTGCCACGGGGGACTTGACTATGACCCCGCTTGACTTTGCCGTATTGACTGGCCTTGACGTGGGAGGTTGGCCCATCCCTTACGATGAGGACATGGGCCAGTGGGAGGCCGCTTGGATACATTTACTGGGGGCTCGCCCGCCTGTTGATAGATCTTCGGGCAGAGTCCGATACACCTGGTTCTCTTCCCATTTTCGGAGGGTGGAGATGGAGCCCGGGACTCCTGAGGAGGCAGCCCCGTATACCCGTGGTTTTCTAATGTTCCTCTTCGGGACCACTTTGTTTGCCGATAGGGGGAACACTGTTGGGCTATATCTGTTGAGTGCTTTGGTGGACCTATCACAGGTCAGACAGTATGATTGGGGTGGCGCCGGCTTGGCTACTCTTTACTGCTACATGAGTGCGACCTCCCGCGGACGGGGGGACTTACTTGGCGGCTATTGGAGAGCCTGGGAGGTACTTTCTGCCCTCTTGATTTACATTTCTGCTCCTCATTACTTGTACATTGCACACATAGCGCACTCTACACTTTGTATTTTGCCCTCAGCACTTTACATTTACATTCTGCACTGTTTTCCACAGTTATGGGTCTATGTGTACTTCCCGACATTAGCCCCGGAGTTGATGGTAGAGGGGCCCCTCGTGACCCCGTACTCACTTGCATTTGAGGGCCAGCACCGGCCGAGACCCCGGGAGTCTCTCCTTTATCTACGGCAGTACTTTAACACGGTGCGGTCGACGGAGGTATTTCAGAACTCTGAGTCCTTTCTGTTTTCATCTTTGATTTGTCTTGTACCTTCCCGATTTCTGATTGGGTTATGCATCGGTTATCCGCAGATTACATGGCAGCCCTGGGCGCCCTTAGGTGAAGGTCTCCGATTCCAATTTGCCGGAGGACAGGGTGCCTCCCAGTACAGGATCCTATTTGAGGGGCCAGTTGGTAAGGCCTGGTTTCTGGGGGAGCGCTTTTTGCATCAGGTGTGGGGCTATACTTCTCAGGACCCTCCCTCAGCACCCCCAGTTGGTATGCGGATTGCTGACAGGCTCTCCTCCCGGGATGTTACTAGTGCTATGCTGGGTACTGACGCCTTACTGCATCTTGAGGAGGGAGATTATGTCACTTACCGTCACATATACTTGATGCCTCCGTTGACGGGAGTTCGCACTCCGACGATGAGGCCCGCCGGCATGCCTTCTTCGAGCCAGGCCCAGGCTCGGGCTGCAGACGCTCCTTCCACCAGCAAGGCTGGTACATCTAGAGGTGGGGGTGGATTTGTTCCCCCGGTTCCTCCGACTCTCCATCATCCTGGATGGCCGAACATGCCGACTGAGTTGATGGGGTGGCAGTATGGGACTACTTCTCCGATTCCGATCCCGATAGAGCCTCCGATGCCTGGCCACCGATATGTCAAAGACCCCGACTCACCATCGGTACGCTATACAGCTTTGATTCATTACTCGGATACTTGGACGTTCATTCCTTTACTGATACCCTTTCCTTTGCATCTGCAGCCCCTCGTTGAGTACATGGATCAGGTGCTCGAGATGGTAGCCTCACTTGAGGGGATGGTCCTGCGGAGAGAGGCGCAGTTGTCTATCATGGGCTTCCAGGTACCCTTTAGTTTTCTGGCATTTATCATACTTCTGATGGTATGCTGATTTTGAACATTCTACTGCATTGATAGGCTACTTGTGTAGAGCACATCTGACACACATCCCACTTGCACACTGTATTCACATGTACCTACTTCATATAGTTTTCTTGTATCTGCCTCTGATGTACATGTTTGAGCTGATGTATTCAAATTGAACTCTCTATTTTCAGATGCCTCCGGTATATGCTCAGCCGCAGGCCGGGCCACCTGGGCCTTCTTGGGGAGGTGGACCATCTGGGCTTTTTCGAGGAGCCGGGCCATCCAGGTCTTCTCGGGGAGCTGGGCCATCCAGGCCTTTTCGAGGAGCTGGGCCATCCAGGCCTTTTCGAGGAGCTCGGGAAGGGGGGTCATCTCGCAGATGCAGGGCACACATTGTAGAGGAGGAGCCCGGTGAGGATGAGGAGGAGGAGGCTGCAGATCGTCAGTCGGAGACAAATGCTGATAGAGAGGGTAGTTCTGATCCTGATTCGGGGAGTGGAGGCGAGGCTGAGGGGGATCCCGAGGATAGTAGCTCCGACTTGGATAATGGTGGTGGTGCAGAGGCTGCTTCGCAGAAGAGGATGAAGAGGGCCTCTTATTCCCGCTCCCAAGAGCATTGATGCTGCAGTACCCTATTTTATTTACCTTTTTGCTAGTAGTTGTAGCACATTGTATATTATTAGGCAGTTTTATTTTTTGTAAAACTTGTACCTCTGTTTGCAAAATGTTGTAACAAAGGAAGCATGATGGAATGAAACAGCTTTTGAAAAAAGTATTGTATTTTATGCTTTCAGCATCGCATCGCATCATTTTGCACAAAAATGAGATTTGAATGGAAATGTGCATTGTGTATTTACCGAGTCAGGTAGTGAACCGACGCAACGAATTAAACCACTTAACTTACTAAGATACAACAAAACCTTAGCAAGTTTACAACTCGATAAGCAAAACAGAACAAAATAAGAGTAACAACTCAGGTACACAAAACTTGACAACTCGATAAACAAAACTCGATAAACAAAACAGCTCGACCAACAAAGCAACAACTCGATAAGTAAGACTAAACAACAACTCAATAAACAAAGTGTATTTCGGACGATCTGGGCGACGGAACGTATCCGAAACTGAGGGAAATTGAGGCCTTCGACACTCCCGATGCGTAGAAATGCTTGGAACTTCCTTCCGGAGGGTAAAACAAGGCTAATGGCACACATTGGAGCATGGCCGGCCACCTTTGGGAGTCGGCCGGCCAGTTCTTTACAACTGAGGGGAGAAAGGTGGCCGGCCTGCTAGAAAAGGTGGCCGGCCGGCCACTTAGCTCTGTAACCAACAAATTTTTGACACGTGTCCCCCAAATAGTGTCTTATCCTCTTTAAAAGCCTCAAACCCGTGGTTGATTCATTTCAACTTAGTTTTTCACCAAAATGGAGGCCTTCCTTGCCGAAAATCTCACAGTTTGGATGTCTTCTTTAGATGGCTCGGAAAAATTGAATTTCCGGGGTTTCGGCTTTAATGCACTATTCACGCTGAGCCGCACTCCACTGCACTTCCCCTTCCTCCATGCCGCGGCGAGGTTTTGGAACCCAGTGACGCATGTTTTCAGCTTCGGCGGGCAAGAGGTATGTCCAACTTTCGAAGATTTTCAAGTTTTGATGGAATCTGAACGCTATGAAGAGATTTTGCCTCAGTTTCGCTTCGGCCACGCCCAAGCCTTAGGGGAGATGTGTGGGCTCACCATGCATGATGCTCGGTCTCTGATCTGCAACGGGGAACTGGACATCCTCGGCTTGATCCATCGCTTTTTTGATGCCGGTGACCGTGGCAACCATTATTGGCAAGGTTTTCGGCAACACGCCCTTTGCTTGTGTATGCTATCTCACTTTTTGCTCACTCCAGGCTTTGGCGGATCTAGCATTCGTCTAATTGAAGTTGCTCAAGGCTTGAAAGAAGGAAAGAGCTGTATCGCCATGACATTGGCCGAGACGCTGATGGGCTTGGATGCTTTCTATCACCGGGAGACGACCAGATTTGCAGGGAGTCCACTACTGCTGCAGGTAATGTTTCCCACCCAATCTCACATATATATATGCTCGCATCATTCGGCCCTCGAGCTCGGTTTTTCTCACAAAACCCTTTTCTCGCTTTTCTCTCATCGTACATCTCTCTATTCTTTATTCTCTCATTTTTCATCCCTCCCCAGGTATGGTTGATGAATAAATTGCAGGTTGTGGACTCTTGCCCAGCCTATTCAGCTCGCGGCTACTTCTTTCGCCAACGCTTAGTCGATGCCCCTGACGAAGGGTGGTGGTTTGATTGGATGTGCAATTTGTCTGCAGATCGCATCGCTTGGCGTTGTCCTTGGCTCAATCTCCCGGCGATGAGCTATAGCATGTTCCGGCTGGTCGGGATCCAGTTGATTGGTCTGACCCACTGCGTGTTTTACTTCCCGTTCCGGTTCTAGCGCCAGTTTGGCCATGATCAGACTTGCCCACCGGAGGGGATAGAATACCCGGCTGCATTCCCGGTCCGAGGCGCTCAGCTTGCCCGTTATGCCAGGGCATGGAGGACTCGAGAGCTCCTGGCCCCCGCTTCCACTTTCAGTTGTGCTTTGTCTGACGAGTGCTGGGACTAGCTCAATGAGGAGGCACAGACTGGGCCCAGCTTGGCATCAGAGGCTTCTATGAGCTCCGGGAGGGGGCGCAGGGACACCTGACTTGACTATGCCCCGGATTTATTGCTTTTACTAGTACTTTCAAGTTTTATTCATGAATGTAATAAAAAGCAACTTCAATTGTATGCAAGAGTAGGAGAACTCTGTTTTGAAATCAATGAAATTGAAGGTTGTGGGTACTGAAAATTTTCTGCTTTGGTCCAAAAATGGTCTTAGTTGTAAAAAGATTAATTTGAACAAAGTCAACTTTTATTAAAACTTTTCAAAACTATTTTCGATATGGATCAGAACTGGACACGCCTGAGATCTGTCACTGAGGTGCACAACCCCGGATTCCAGCAACTGGAAAGTTGCCCCTAGTCTGCATAGCACCGCGGCACCGCACAGCAACGGAAAGTTGCCCCTAGTTTGAAAAGCACTGTACCGGAGATCATGATGAATGCTGATGGACAAGGATGACTGAGATGATCAAATGGACAAAGTTGATCGGGGAAAATGTTTATGGCTGAACTTCAGAATGAAGTTGCCTACGTATCCCAAAGATGGGAATCAAGCCTTACGTAGTTCAGGCTTAGGTTCGCTCGGGTATTTTCACTCTCCTTTTGCGCTCTAACTTTTGCCAAGGCCGCCCTTTGCGGGTTTTCAACCTTGCGAGCTCAGTTTTTATAATTTCAAATTTTTTGTGCTCTGAGTTTTGCCTAGGTCGCCCTTTCGGGTTTTCGGCCTAGCGAGCCTCTCAAGGGTAATATTTCTTCAACTTGTCCATGTTGATCGGCTGTGAAAACTCTAAGCCATCCAAATCCATCAGAACCACAGCTCCACCTGACCAGATAGACTTAATGATGTAGGGACCAGTCCAATTGGGTCTGAACTTGCCCCTAGGGTCGTGGATGGGAGCGCGGTTGTCCTTAAGTACCAAATCTCCTTCCTTTAAATTCCTGGACTTAACCTTCTTGTTAAAAGCCCGGGCGATTCTGCGTTGATAGCCTTGAACGTGGTACAGTGCTTGCAGTCTTCTCTCATCAAAAAGCATGAGTTCCTCAAACCTGCTTTGCTGCCAATCTGCCTCGGCTATTTGACATTCAGCCAATACTCGCAATGACAGAACCTCAATCTCGATAGGTAGAACGGCCTCCATCCCATAAACCAATGAATACGGAGTCGCCCCAGTAGAAGTTCTGATTGAAGTCCGGTAGCCCCACAGAGCAAACGGCAGCTTATCTGGCCAGTCCCGGTAGGTTTCCACCATCTTCTGTAGTATGTGCTTGATATTCTTGTTGGCAGCCTCAACCGCTCCATTGGTTTGCGGCCGGTATGTGGATGACTTATGAAAAGCCACGTTGTATTTTTCCAACAAGTCTATCACTTCTTTCTTGAAGTGGGAACCGTTATCTGAAATTACCTCGTTTGGGACCCCATAGCGACAGATGATGTTGTTTCTGATAAACTTCGCAACATGTGAAGCCTTCAACACCGCATAAGATTGGGCCTCGACCCACTTTGTGAAATAATCTATCGCGACCAGGATGAACTCATGCCCATTTGACCCCTTTGGAGTGACAGCCCCGATCACATCAATTCCCCAGACTGAAAATGGCCATGGTGAAGTCATGTTGTATAGCTTCGACGGCGGGATGTTCATGCGATTTGCATGAATTTGACACTTGTGGCATCGCCGGACAAAACCGATACAATCCTCCTTCATGGTGGACCAGTAATAACCCTGCCTGAGGATCTTCCGTGCTAGCATTACTCCATTCATGTGTGCACCACATTCTCCTCCATGGATGGCTTCTATTAGACTCTTCGGCATCAACACACAGCTTATGCATTCCCAGATGACCTCTTCTATACAGCTTACCCCCACAGATGATGAACTGAACGGCCAATCTTCTTATTGCCCTTTTATCCTTGGCATTTACCCCTGGCGGGTATGTTTCCTTCTCTAAGAAATTCCAAATGTCATGATACCAAGGATTTTCATCCTGAACCTTATCTATAGTGGCAATCGACTCATAGGCTGGCGCAAACTTCTGGTCAATGATGACTGGACGCATCCGGACTCCGTATGGGATGTCTATCATGGAAGATAGAGTTGCTAAAGAATCTGCGAACCTGTTGTTCTCTCTTAGTAGATGAGTAAAGTTTAGCTTCTCAAACCGAGGAATTAGCAAATCCAAGGTCTGGTGATACATCATCATCTTTTCCTCTTTTACTTTCCAGTCTCCTTTTGCTTGAGACACAACAAGGTTCGAGTCCCCGATGACGTCCAACCGTCTTGCCCTTAGTTCTAGGGCTGCTTCCAAACCAGCAATGCATGCCTCGTATTCTGCTTCATTGTTCGAGACTTTGAATCGGAGTTTGAAGGCTAGGGGGATACGGGAATCGTCGGGTGCTATCAGCAACACCCCTATCCCATATCCGTGTTGATTTGACGCTCTGTCAAAGTACATCGTCCAAGTTTCATCGTCGATGTGCAAAATGGCCTCATCTGGGAATAAGTACTCAACTGCTTCACCCCCTTCTACCGGATGATCGGCTAAGAACTCTGCCATTGCTCTTCCTTTGACTGACTTGCGTGTTACATACTTCAGATCAAATTCGGAGAGCAACAGCAACCAACGAGCTAGCCTACCCGTAAGTGCCAGTTTCTCGAAAAGATATTTGATGGGATCGAGTCGTGAAACCAACATTATGGAGTGAGCTAACAGGTAGTGCCGCAGCTTCCTGGTAGCCCATACCAAAGCTAAGCAAGCCTTTTCCAGTGGTGTGTAGCGAGTCTCATACTCTAGCATCTTCTTGCTCAGATAGTAGATGGCCCTCTCCACTTTGTCTTCAGATTCTTGTGCGAGCATGCAGCCCATGGTGGTCTCAGTCACTGAAAGGTACAATATCAACGGTTTCCCCGGTTCTGGGGGTGATAAAACGGGCGGGTTCTGTAGATATTCTTTAATCTGTTCAAACGCGGCTTGACATCGGCCGTCCCATTGGAACTTCTTGCCTTTCTTCAGAAGACCAAAAAGTGGTTCACAAGTCAAGGTTAATTTTGAGATAAACCGTCTTATGAATTGCACTTTACCCAGAAAGTCTCGCACCTCCTTTTCAGTCCTTGGTGGTGGCATTTCTAAGATGGGCTTGATTTTGGAAGGGTCGACTTCGATGCCTCTTTGTGTAATCAGAAACCCCAGCATTTTTCCCGCTGTAACACCGAATGTACATTTCTGAGGATTCAGCCGCAATCGAAATTCTCTGATCCTTTGAAAAAACTTGTGCAAGGCGGTGTAGTGGCCCTCTCTATCTTTGGACTTGACAATCATGTCATCCACGTACACCTCAACCTCCTTGTGGATCATATCATGTAATATTGTGGTCGCGGCCCGTTGATAAGTAGCTCCAGCATTCTTCAGTCCAAATGGCATGACTCTATAGCAGTATGTTCCCCATGGGGTGGTGAATGCAGTCTTTTCCCGGTCTTCTGGTGCCATTACTATCTGATTGTAGCCGGAGAAGCCATCCATGAATGAAAGCAACGCGTGCCCTGCTGTGAAATCCACCAACTCATCAATATGCGGTGAGGGAAAGTCGTCCTTCGGACTAGCTCTGTTCAAATCCCTGAAGTCTACGCACACTCGGATCCTGCCATCTTTCTTCGGCACCGGAACGATGTTGGCCAACCAAGTCGGATATTCAGATACCAGCAGGAAGCCTGCGTCGATTTGCTTGGTGACCTCTTCCTTAATCTTGAGAGCCCAATCCGGGCGGATCCTTCTGAGTTTCTGTTTGACTGGTCGGGCCTCGGGGTCAAGAGGGATCTGATGCCGTACAATCTCAGGATCGATTCCAGGCATGTCTTCGTAGGACCACGCGAAAACATCTTTAAAATCTTTTAATAAAGCGACTAAGCGCTCGCGTTCCTCCGAAGACAACGTGGACCCGATCTAGACCAGCCACGGGTCCTCTTCAGTACCAACATTTACAGTAGTGATTTCGTCCATTAGGGGTTTGACAAATCTCTCCTGCTCTTGCTCAATTAAACGTTGCAAAACCGGAGGAATTTCTTCCTCGTCGTTTTCATCAAAATTTGAAAGTCTGAGTTCAAGCAATAAATCAAGGGCACAGAAAAGTACTCAGAAACCACAGCTACTTGATTTTCATTAAGCACAACCAAATCGTCCGAATTCTCGGTTACAACAGACTCAAATGAGAAAGAAAAAAGACGACCTGGACAAGACTGTGGTATCCGGGTTATTATCCCCAGGATTACCAGACTCAGACTCAGTCGAGCTGGAACTTGATTCCGACTCACAAGACTCGGTGGAATCAGATTCCGGCTCACTACCTGACCCGGTACTGCTGGACAAAAATCCCTCCTCGTATTGTCAAGTGAGAGAGGGTGCGATAGATGCATCCAAGATAGCTGCTGGTAGGCTCGCAGCCGTTTCATCCCCAATCATGGAAACCGAGAAGTTATCCCCCAAGCACTTATGGTCGATCGGAGGATCTGAAAGTAGATATGCCGATGCTACCCCCATTTCAATTTCAGCGCCCTCGGAATCCACTGCCCTACACTGTTCAACCTCAGCTGATGGGTCCGTCTGCTCTTTGGCAACATCCTCCTCGGGTAATTGCAAGTTGAAAAAGATCTCGAAACCTGGCACGCGCTTCTTCTCCGCATTCAGCCATGGCTTTGGGAAGCCGCAAAACGGAAAGTCCTCCCCCTCCCGAACGAAGCGTCCGTTTAGGGTACCCTGAATGGGTCTATGCATCAGCTCAAATGGCTTCCCAACCTGCTTTGCTCTGGCTCTTCCAGCCATTTCCTTTCCCTTCCTTACCCAGTCCTCTTTGATGGGCAGATAACCCAATCCAAAGGTATGAGGGTTATGTGGCACTTCGGCCAATGCTGCGATGCCCTTCCGGCCGCTTCTTCCTAATCCCATCCCGGGGATGTGTTGTAGCTTGTTCATGAGGTAGACAGATTGAGCACTGACGTACACTCCTTCATTCGTAGCCATGATATTCTGCACCACCCGAGCCTCAGCCAGAGTGAACCCTGATAAGAACACATCCTCCGTGCCATGCTCGATTTCCAAGACTGGTGTGGACACTTCTGGCGGCGGATGGATGGACGAATTCCCGAAGACAATAGCCACCCCCTTCCCGTGAGGGTACTTCAACATCTGATGTAAAGTGGAAGAGACTGCCTTCACTTGGTATAACCACGGCCGCCCCAAGAGTAGATTGAAGGTTGCGGGAACGTCCAAGACATGGAATTCAATGTTGTGTTGTCCTGGAGCAACCTGGGTTTGAATTTTGACAGTCCCCATCACCTTTCTGCTAGTATTATCATAGGCTCTGATCACTTGAGTAGTCGGTACGAAGTCCACGGGCTTCAGCCCAATTGCATACGCTGTTCTGGCTGGGCAGACGTTGATGGCAAACCCGGTATCAACAAGTACCACCGGTATCCACTTGTCTCTACATTCCACAGAAATGTAGAGGGGTTTGTTATGATTTGCACCCTCAGGCGGCAGTTCTTTGTCTGAAAAGGATAATGCCGGGGAACCTCCTCCCGGAAAGACCAGTCCAACCAGCTGCTCTGGTGTGGTATCTATAGAGAGTTTGGCCTTGTCCATAGCAGATAGGAGAGCCTGCCTGTGCACTCGTGAAGCCATGAGCAGTCCCCAGATGGAGATGTCTGCTTGTATTTTCTTTAACTGTTTGAGCACAGCCTCCTCTTCAAGTTGTTTCTCTTTCTGCTTCTCAGCTTCCTTGTCCTTCCCAGATGCCTCTGGCTGGTCTAGGTGCGGGGGTTTGAAATACCGCCCGCTTCTTGTCATGTGATCAACATCATCGAGGTACCAGGTGTCATCTAGTTGATTGCTTCCCCAATCCTCGTCTGTGTGGGCAAGACATAAATCGTCGTCTTCCCACCACATCCCATGAGTAGCCAACAAACATCTGTCTGGCCCTGGCGTGATTGTACCCGCAGTACTTTCAACCCACATGTTCGCAGCATCTTCTGTCTTCGTGCCCACAGCACTTTCAATCCCTTCATGGGCTTTGGCTTTCCGGATCCTCTCGGAATCCCAAAACTTTTCTTGTTCTGCCTGCGTTAGCGCAGTTTGTTGTTCAGCTTTCCCTGCATTCACATTATCCCAGTTCCGAGCGAAATTCTTCGTACCGGCGCTCTCCGGCAATGTACTCTGACTTTCGGCCCTTCCGGCCACAGCTAATACCTTCGCCCCTGCCGGGCCCTGTTCTGGTTGGAACTCTTCCGCAACATCGGGTTGGTCATCCAGCCATCCAGTGGCCTCTGCGGATTCCTCATAATCAAACCAGTTGACTGCCGGGTCCCCTGATTCTTGGTCATCGAAAAATTGTAGGTTGGCAAAGTCCTCCTCCACAGCTGTTAAACCACTTGCCCCTTGCTCAAATCCATCCCCCCGGATCACACACAGTTCTGCCTTTTCTGACAATTTTACACCCGAACCAATCTGGCCTGCTGATAGAATGTACTCACTCGGATCATAGGCTTCCCCAGCGAAATTCCCAGACTGTTCAATCCCAGACTCAACAACTCCACTTTGTTCTGAAATCTGCCCTGCCCCATCTTCGATGGTCACCACCGCTGGCTCTGGTTGGGTTGTGAAGATGTCCAACATGCACAAAGAGTCGGTGCAGTCGGGAAGGAGCACCTCCGGCTTAGGTAGGTAGGATGGGGTGATATAGATACTAGGATCGTAAGACACGACCCCAGTTTGGATGAAGTTGATTCTGTTGGGAGGGGGA
Organism: Camellia granthamiana; assembly: GCA_036172215.1. Taxonomy (NCBI): domain Eukaryota; kingdom Viridiplantae; phylum Streptophyta; class Magnoliopsida; order Ericales; family Theaceae; genus Camellia; species Camellia granthamiana. The sequence continues at coordinate 49,458,472 of CM069916.1, read as the reverse complement.
GCTTGGTTATGTGGTGGGAGAGGATTTGTTGTAACGTTGGGTTTGTCGGGAGGCGCGATCACCTGTTTGTCAATAAGATCCTGGATCTCGTGACGCAATCTAAAGCAACGGTTGGTGTCGTGACCGTGCTGTTGGTGATACGCGCAGTATCTAGCTGGGTCATGAGAGGGAGGTAGTGGATTTGGTAGTGGCCTCGGCTCCAGGGTCGTCAAATGTTTCTTCCTGATTAATACCCCTAGAGCTTTGGACAGGGGCATATACAGGGGTGTAAAGGTTCTTTGGCCTCTGGGTTGGTATTTAGTGGTTTGGGTATTACTTCCGGATGCACCGGAGAAAGGTGTGGCTGCCATGGGTTTCGGAAGGGGAGGGGGAATGGTGGTGACCATGCTCACCTCCGAAGTTCTTGCAGTTGCAGCGCCACTCGGGCCTGCATTGTTGTTACGGTTAAAGGTCCTCCTAGGCTGTTCCCGATCTTGGTCAATCAGACCCTGTTTCATTGCATCTTCAATTTGTACCCCCATCTCATGTAGATTTGAAAAAGTGGGGAAGGGGAGCACAATCATCTTCTGCATCAGTTTTGGCTGGAGATTGCGCACAATCATCCTGATCTAGTCCTTATCGGTGGGCCTTAAAGTCATCATCGAGGCCTTCGCCCTCCACCGGGTCACGAAATCTGAGAAGCTCTCTTTGGGCTCCTGCCTTGTCATTTCGAGATCACGGGTTGTAATCTCAATCTGGGTGTTGTAAGAGTATTGTGCAACAAAGGCTTCAGCCATCTTATCCCAACTCCGTTTGACATCATCCTCCAACTTCGCATACCAGATGGCGGCTACACCCGAGAGGGTCCGGCCGAATAGCGAAATTTTTTGTGGTCTGGTTAGGCCCATTGGCCGCAATATATCTAAAAATAGCCGGAGGTGGACCATGGGATCCCCGGATCCATCGAAGCGATCAATCTGCGGCATTTTGAATCTATCTAGTAAGGTCACAGCCACATCGGTATATCCATCCTCGATATCCGGAATAGCCTTTACTCCCTGGGATTTTTTGAATAGCTTCTCGAGCTTGCTCAGTTTCAGCGCTGTATGGTTTATTTTGAACTCGAAGGGGAAGTCCAGGTGGTTGGCGGGTGTATGGGTCTTGGACAGTTGAGGCGGAAGTGGGGGCGGAGCTGGCCCCGTTGGAAGGTCTGTGTCCCCTTGGATGTTCTGGACATTTGGTAAGGTGTTCTGGGTGTTCGGCAAGGCATTCTGAACAGTGGGTGTCTGCTCGGGTAATGGGACCCCCGGCGGAGGAGGAGCTGCGTGTGAGATTGATGTTCCGGTTTGCTGCTGGAGCCTAGTGATGAGCTCGGCCTGCTGGGCCATGATTGTGGCCTGCTGTTTAGAGAACTCCGCTTGGCGGACAGCATCCTCCTGCATTTGTCTCATGCTCTCTTGCATTTGGCGCATCATTTCTTCCATCCCGGCCATATTCTGTTGGTCTTGCTGACTAACTGGTAAGTGTATCTCTATGGCAGAAACTGAAACCTCAACCTGACTGTTCACTGCTAGGGTAGACCACTGCTCTGGTAACCTCAGCTCAGACACACTGCGCCTCCTCGGCCTTCTCCTGACAATGGGGGTTAGAGAATGGAACACTGGCTGTCCGTCAACCAGATCCTCAGATCGATTGAGCCGACGACCTCTTGTCCAAAGTGCTTGGGGAATATCTACTAGGTCGGAAGCAATTGTGCTGAAACTGTCCTAGCAAAAAGATAAATAAAGCAATAAGGAAATAAACAACCAGATAAACGGACAGCATAACAACTTAAAATAAATACACAACACATGGCTGGACATAATAACACACGGTCGATAAGCTGAATACACACTGTCCTCCAACACTGATCATTATCCTTAAATCACTGTCCCCGAAAACTGAATTTGATACCCGCAGATAACTGATTCTCAAACACTGACTGATGCCCGCAGGCCTGATGCCCAAACTCATAAACTGATACATGCATTCCTATAGAGACGCACTCTAAAAGCACATAGCAGATAAGTGAGAGCCAAAACACCCCTATGTTGGGGTAGGGTTTCCCTGTCCTATTTTGTCAGGAACTAGGGCTTCACTACGCACGCAGCGGTTTCAAACAACCTATCGGGTAAGCAACCTGTCCTAGTTTGGAATGGTCACTATGGATTCCGAATATGCACTAGGTCGAATGGTCGAAAAGGGTGCCCCGGTAAAACCGGGGTTTGTGTTCCCATACTGGCAGAGCCCACAACCGGTCAGCCTTATGGTCATGCCTTGACAAGACAAGCCTCCGGCAAACCGTTCAGGAATAGCAGATGGCAAACACGGTGTCCTAGGCGCACCAATGCAAATGCAATGCAAAGAAACACATAAGTGTAAACAAAACAAGATATCATGAGTTCGAGTCAAGTTCTCTAACTCCCCAGCAGAGTCGCCAGAAACTGTAACAAGCCCGCGGGGGGACCTCGCTACAGCTCGGACTCGATTCGTGTCACGGTTCTTAATCTGAACCAAAGAGTCCAAATCCGGCAAATCGTTTTGAGAAAACAGATTTTTAGAAAGAAGTGCCAAACATGGACTGCTTTGCCAGATACAGAGTCGCCACCTAAATATTTTATTTTGGAAAATTTAGGAAACCCTGACTCGTTTGCCTAAGGCCACGTGTCCGTCATCACCAAAGTTGCCTCGGCTCGGGAACTTGGGTATGATTAGGGAAGGTCACTTCGTGAGCACCCCCGCTCGCCCGATCAAAGATCGGCCTCTACTAACCATGATATCTTGTTTTGAAAACATTGTGCGTTCTTGTTTCGGTTATTAGCCTAGATTTACTATGTGATGCGCACAGCATACAAGTATAGACCGGGTCGCCTGAATTGGAACAAAACACTTCATGTTTGTTTTTTGAAAGATGGTTTGCTACTCGCAAGTAGGCTTAAAATGCAGGTTTTGCCACCCTCGGGTGGGCTTAAAAAACATAGTTTTGCCACTATCTAGTGGGCTTAAGACTCACAGTCAATGCATTGTTCCAATCCAAATAACCCAACCTTCACCCACAGGCATTCAAGCAGTTATATCACATAAGCACATAGCCTCATGGTAAGCATGCTATCATGGCAGTCACTCACACACATGCAAGGATGCTAAAGCATAAAACTTACCGAGTACTCCAAGCCAAAGAAAGAAGCTAATTAGAAATCGATGCATGATCCTAACTATACAGAAATGCCTAATGTAACACATGCAAAAATGCAACTATAACAGGCTCGGCTATTCTAAACATGGCATATGAGATGCAACGGTTAACAAGTATTCAATTTGGAATTGAAATACAGATGCAGTTAGTATGGTGCGCTGAGCCCGGTGCATGCAAAACAGATGAATGAATGCAACATGCTATCATACTGTATGCTAATTGAAACATGCCCTAATCTAACCATCATAAGGGGGTAAATAAAAGGGAGAGAAAGACGTGGGGTTGGAAGACATACATCACACACACGCACGCTTATTACAATTATGCCCTCGCACAGAGGGTCCGAATAAAATAATATACAGTCCCGAATAAATAGTACAGTCCAAATATGTACAAAACCCAAATTAAATAACAAATTTAACTAGGAAAGCATTAAATTGGCATGCAAGCCAGGGACTGCCTCAACTCTGATGAATGATGTATGTTTAGGCTGCCTTGCGCGGAAATCCACTGGGATGCCCCAATTAGCCTCTGTTTTGCAATCATTCTTGGAAAGTGCGCCAAGCCCCGGAAGACTGCTGATTCTTGATTTGCTGCAACAGAGAGTAGGAAAGGGGCATAGCAATGTATTTTCACATATGTATGGATGTCTCGATCCTCGTGCCACCAATCACGCATCTCAATGCATGATGGCCGAGGAGTCGAATTGCACGACTCAATATGGAATGAATACACATGAAAACACAACAAAACCTAAACTCCATCATGGGTAATCCGGAGTGTCGGCGACTGGGGAATTGAGACACGTTCCGTCACTCGGAGTACGAAACGTACCTCGTTTCCCGTGCTCGGGCTAACTCCTATCCCCAACACAATGCAATATGCATGGCATGCATGAATGCAACTAAGATACAACCTAACATGCACAATGCTATGAAATGGCATACACGATGCACGAGGTAACATGGCATACATAATGCGCTAACATACAACCTAGCATACACAATGCTATGGAATGAAATGGCATACACAATGCATAATGGGCTTACACCAACACAAGTGGACCTCAGCCACACTCACATAGGAGGCCATTAGATGAAAATGAGACAACTCGAGGTGCGTGCACGCACGCGCGCACGCAAACCGAGGATCGACCCTAAGGCACGAAATGCCATTCTAACAAGACATGGAAAAACATGGAATATGGCATATTAGCATGCAAATTTCAGCAGCAAAAAGTGATGCAAAACAGCCCCGAAACATGAAAGCATGGCACCCGAAGCGTGGAATGAGATCCGAAACATGAAATTAGGCGCATGGAATGACCTATGGCTATGTAACGCATGCATTATTTGAACACAAAGTGTGAAGACAGAAGCAAGGTAGTCCCAAAAAAAGCATATTTACAGCTTTAAGCAAGGCCAAAATGTGAACACAAATAGGGCTAAACCAACATGCAAAAATGGCCCTAAATGTGAGATAAAGAAGCAAGTCATGGTTGCTGGCCTCAAACACAGGAGGGCCCTTCAACAATGTTGAAAAGGGGCCAAAAATATGGAATTTTACAGTTGATGACCAGACCCAAAACAGTGCACAAGCATGCCTAAAATACTATGCAAAATAAGGCCTAAAAAAAGAGATTTAAACACAAAGTACAAAAAGGATACCTCAAACAGTAAAAGACCCTTAATGAAACATGAATAGGGGGTCAAAATAAGGCCATTTATAGTTTGGACCAGAGCCTAAAAACAGAAGCACAAGAGGCTAACAAATCATGTAAAAATAAGGCCAAAAGGGGGATATAAAGGCAAGTGGCAAAAGGAGCCCCCAAAAAGTGATGATCCCTTCAACGATGTTGAAGAAAGGCTCAAAATAAGCCACTTTACAGTTTACAACATGCCTCAAAACAGTTTACATATAGGCCTAAAATACTATGCAAGAAAGAGGCATACAAGAGAGGTAAAGAAGTAAGTGCAAAAAGGGAGCCTCAAACAGTGAGAGGCCCTCAAGAAAACATGAAAAGGAGCTCAAAAAAATGCTATTTTCAGTTAGGGTCGGAGCCCAAATATGCAAGAAAATATGGCTTAGAAAGTATGCAAAATAAGCTTAAAAAGAGGGGAAATGTGGCTCACCCTTGAAGACCAAACTTTAGCAACCTCTTGGCTTGAGAAATGATGCCTCCTAAGCTCTGAAAAGATCCTCCAAGCTGCTAGAATGGAGTGGTGGTGTGGTGCTAGGTGGTGGTATAGAAATAGTGTAGGGTTTGGGAGGTTTTGGTGCTTGAAGTGAGGGAAAGAGAGAGATGTAATGCAAGGCTCCAAAAGCAATTTTTCTAACCCCCAAAACCAGAGCTGGGGTGCTGTTTATATAGGCAAAAGGGGGGGAGAAAGAGGGGGAAAAATGGAGGGGAAAACAATTCAAGTTTCCCCCCAAAAGTGCAGCCCCTCGGATACAAAATCTGGGGGGAAACAAGATGCATATTTGTAATGTACCATCAATGAGGATCATGGCCGGCCCTTTATCAAGGTTGCAGGCGGCCGGCCGGCCCTCCCCATGGCCGGTCGGCCAAGGTTCAAAAGGGTCAAGCTAGATTACTGGCCGGCCATGCCAAAAAGAGAGCCTCCCATGTGTGCACAACACAACCATGTGGTTAAAGGCTGGAGAAAGTGAACCAGGAGAGAGAAAAGGCCACTTTTAGGAGGGGTTCAAAAGGTTCAAATGGAATTACTGGCCGGCCATGTGATATTGGTGGCCTCCCAGGTGTCTACAACACAAATATGTGGTTTAGGGCAAGAAAAAGTGGCCTTAGGGTGTTCAACATTGGCTTTGAAGTGAGAAAAACGGGCGACGGAGGGCGATGAAGGAATAAAACTAGTTGTCAGAACAATTACTGGCCTCCCACCCCTCTACGACCTTCCTAACAATGAAACAGAGGTCCCCACCAAAAATGAACCAAAACCGATGCAAAATGAAGGTTCGGGGGCCGAAACGCGCAACCCGGGGCCCCAAAAACTGACTGTTAGACACCGGAAGGGGTGTTCGACCACGAAGTTGACCTCTCGAACCACAGTGCCCCTCAAAAGGGAGGAAATAAGGTGCATGCCAAAAACCGGAGCAAACGGAGGTGGTTAAGCGGTCCCGAACCGAGGCACATGGCCAACGGTTCCGAAAAACCGGAAACCGGACCCCAAACGGGGAAAAATGGTCTACGACCACGAAACGTAGCCTACGGCCACTGAGAGATGATCTATGAGACCTCTCCCTCCCTTCGGGAAGAGAAACAGAGAAATGCTCACTGGCAGCAATGAAGTCCACCTGCAATGTGCGAGAAGCAGAAACAGTAGAAATTGAAGATGAAGACAAGGAGATCCTAGATGATGTCGGTAAAGAACCAACCGACAAGAGTGAGGAAGCTTTGAAGAAGATTACAGTCCAAGAAGATGATAGAGAGCGCTTCCTCCTTCTTAGCTTAGTCTTAGCCAAGGAGGAGGAAAGGGAGTTAGAGGCTCTCTTGCGAGCACACATAGAAGTGTTTGCCTAGACGCCCTACTGTAGACGTCCCCGAATGTCCCGGGAGGGGAATCCCATTTTGTTCATTTGGGCTCACTACAGTTCGGGACTCAAATGTCACGGTCCTGTATCTAATCTCGCAGAGTGCAATGCAAGACCGATGAATCATCAAAGAGTCCAAATCCGGCAAATCATTTTTGAAAATAGATTTTTCGAAAGAAGTGCCAAACATGGACTGCTTTGCCAGATACAGAGTCGCCACCTAAATATTTTATTTTGGGAAATTTAGGAAACCCTGACTCGTTGCCTAAGGCCACGTGTCCGTCATCACCAAAGTTGCATCGGCTCGGGAACTTGGGTACGATTGGGGAAGGTCACTTCGTGAGCACTCCCGCTCACCCGATCAAAGATCGGCCTCTACTAACCATGATATCGAGTTTTGAAAACATTATGCGTTCTTATTCCGGTTATTAACCTAGGATTACTATGTGATGCGCACAGCATACAAGTATAGACTGGATCGCCTGAATTGGAACAACACATCTCATGTTTGTTTATTTTGAAAATGGTTTGATGGTGCTACCCGCAAGTAGGCTAAGACGTGGATTTGCCACCCTCAGGTGGGCTTAGAAAATGTGATGGTTTGCCACTCTCAAGTGGGCTTAAAACGCACAGTCAATGCATTATTCCAATTCAGATAATCCAACCTTCACCCACAGGCATTCAGGCAGATATATCACATAAGCACATAGCCTCATGGTAAGCATGCTATCATGGTAGTCACTCACACGCATGCAAGGATGCTAAAGCATAAACACTTACCGAGTACTCCAAGCTAAAACAGAAACTAGTTAGTAATCAAATGCATGATCCTAGTTCATGTTAAGATGGCTAATGCAACACATGCAAAAATGCAACTAAGATAGGCTCGGCTATTCTAAGATGGCATATGATGATGCTACAGCTAACATGTATTCAACTTGGAATTGAGATACAATGCAGTTAGTATGATGCGCCGAGCCCGGTGCATGCAATACAGATGAATGATGCAAACATGCAAGCATAAGTATGCTAATTGAAACATGCCCTAAACTAACCATCATAAGCTGGTAAATAAAAGGGAGAAAGACGTGGGGTTGGAAGACATACATCACACACAAACACACTTATTACAATTGTGCCCTCGCTCGGAGAGTCCGAATAAATAATACAGTCCGAATAAATAATTACAGTCCGAATAGGTACAAAACCCTAATTAATTAACAAATTAATCTAGGAAAGCAATAAACTAGTATGCAAATTCATGAACTGCCTCAGCTCTGTTCCGAATGATGAAAGATGCATGCTCGAGTTGTTTTGCGCGGAAATCCATCGCGATGCCCCGGTTTGCCTCTGTTTGCAATTAATCCCGGGATGCTATGCAAAGCTCTAGAAGGCTGCTGATTTCTGATTTGCTGCAACAGAGAGCAAGAAAGGGGCATGGCAAAGTATTTTCACATATGTATGCACACCTCGATCCCCGTGCCACCAATCATGCATCTCAATGCATGATGGCCGAGGAGTCGAATTTGCACGACTCGATGTGAAATGAATGCACATGACAACACAACAAGACCTAGACTCCATCATGGGTAATCCAGAGTGTCGGCGACCAGGAATTGAGGCACGTTCCGTCACTTCGAGTATGAAACATCCCTCGTTTTCCGTGCTTGGGCTAACTCCTATCCCAAACACAATGCAAATGAGATGGCATACACAATACGACTAACATGTAACCTAGCATACGCAATGCTATGGACTAAAATGGCATACACAATGCACGTGATGTAACATGGCATACACAATGCTCTAACATGCAACTTAGCATACGCAATGCTATGGACTGAAATGGCATACTCAATGCACGATGGACTTACACTAATATGAGTGGACCTCAGCCACACTCACATCAGTAGCCATATGATGGAAATGAGACAATCGAAACGCATGCAAACATACACGGATGCAAAGGACCGATCCTAAGGCACAAATGCCACTCTACCAAAGCATAGCAGAGGATGCAATATGGCATACAAACACACAAATTCCAGCTCTGAAACATGATACAAAATGGTCCCGAATCATGGAAACATGCCCCCCAATGCATGAAATAGGCCCCGAAACTCAAAACTAGGCAAATGCATTGAACCACAAGTATGCAAAGCAAGCATTATTTGACCATGAAACATGAAAATAGAGCCAAGGCAGTCCTAAACATACACCAAATTAGTTCTAAGCATGGCCAAAAGGTACTAACATGAAGGGCTAAAACAACATGCAACATAGGCTAGTAAGCATGGTTTACATTACATGTATATAAAGCATAAGAGAGGTCATCAAACCAGCCAAAAACAGCAACATGGTATGCTCAAATATGCCCAAATAACTACTGAAACTCAGTCAACGCATTCAAAAATGATGGGCTCCTTTGGAGGGCCATGCAAGGGGTTGTTCCACACCTATATGACGGGCACACCGAATGGTAAAACCACCTCTAAAAAGAGGTTATGAGGGCCCTAAAATCCACCAAAAAGGCCCTGGAATGGGTCAATGAAGCATGCAAATAAAAGCCCCTTTGAAAGGCCTTGAGGAGGATTGCTCCACATATGTATGATAGACACAAAATATGGCCAAAGGGGCTCTGGACAGAGTTAAGGCAGACCTAAAAACTCACAAATAATGGCCTGAAATAAGACTTCAAAGCATGCAAAATGGGGGTCCTTTGGAAGGCCAAAAGGGCCAACAAACAAGACAAGGAGAGAGGGGGTCACCCCCCTCTGATTTGGCTCTCAAAACAGTGTGTTAGCCACTAAAAATCCACTGGATTTCAGTGGCTAGAAGGCCAAACAAAGCATGCAACAAAGGCCTAGATGCAAGGCTCAAAACAAGATGCAAACAAGCATACAAGGGGGTAGATGACCCCCAACAGAAGAATGCCCTTAATCAAACTTCAAGAGGGGCTCAAAATAAGACTCTTTTCAGTTTATGACAAAACCTAGAAATGCTTGCAAGCAAGGCTAAGATATGGGGCAAAATAAGCCTACAAAGAGGGATGGAGCATACAAGGAGGTAGATGACCTCAAAAAGAAAAGTATCCTTAAACAAACTTCAAGAAGGGCTCAAAATAAGACACTTTTCAGTTTAAGATGAAACCCAAAAATGCCTGCAAATAGGGCTAAGTTATGAAGCAAAATAATGCAAAAATTGGGGAAATGAGGACTTACCCTTGTAGAGAAGACCTCCAGCAACTTCTGGACCAAGATGGTGAGCCTTCAACCTCTGCAAATCAGTTCCAAGATGCTTGGATGGATGGTGGAGGTGGTAGGCTATGAGGTGTAGTGCAAATGGTGCAAGAACTATGGAGTTTTGGAGCTCAAGTGTAGAGATATAGAGAGAGAGGTGTATAAGCCTTAACCAAAAATGCTGAACCTTTGCAAATGAAGACCAGCTTCTCCTTTATAGAGGAGACGCTCCAAAGCTTCTCTTGGAAGCTTCAAATATCCTCCATACACGTGTATGGAGGATGCACCAAATGGCCCCCAGTTGGCACAACTGTGTTGCATTCAGGAAGGGCAAAAAGCAGATGGCTGGCCGACCAGTTCAAGTGGTCGGCCGACCACTTGCCCTGGTCGGCCGACCAGGGTTCAAAAGGGTCAAGGTGCAAAGCTGGTCGGCCATACCAGAAAGGTGGCCTCCTAGATGAGTAGAATACAGCTGTATGGTGGGAGGCCAGAAAATGTGACCCAGGAGAGAGGAAAACCAGCTTTCTAGTAAGGTTCAAATGGGTCAAGAAGAAATACTGGTCGGCCTACCCATATTGGTGGCCTCCCAGATGAGCACAACACAATGGTGGTATGAAAAACCATAAATTATGGCCCAAAAGTGAGGAAAACCAACTTTCTGTCAAGAAAACCGGCTAAAGGAGAGAGAAAATGGTTTTCAAAAGAATTGATGGTCTCCCACTATAGTACCCCCTTCCTAGAAATGAAAATAGGATCCATACCAAAAATGAACCCTAACCGATGCAAAACGAGGGTTCGGGGGCCAAAACGCGCGGCCCGGGGCCCCGAAAACAGGCTGTTAGGCACCGGAGGTGGCGTATGACTACAAAGGTGGTCTCCCGGGCCACAGTGTCCCTCTATGGAGAGGAAACAAGGTGTGTACCAAAAACCAGAGCAAACGGAGGTAGTTAAGCGATCCCGAACCGAGGCACACAGCCGATGGCTCCGAAAACCAGAAACTGGTCTCCAAACGGGAAAAATGGCCTACAACCACGAAACGTAGCCTACGGCCACTGAGAGATGGTCTACGAGACCTCTTCCTCCCTTCGGGAATAGAAAACAGAGAAAACAGGACTTGGTTCGCAAATCGAGGCAAAGCACAAAAGAGCCCCGAAGTCCGGAGGTAAGGCTCGCAGCCGAGACTCTGAAACCTCAGAATGAGCACAATATGCAACATCACCGAGCGCTCAGTTTGTGACGTTTGAGTCTTAAGGTCGGTCAAAAATGGGGTGTCTACAGTTGCCTCTCTTTGACAGAACTCGGAAGTCGTAATTGACGGGAGTGAATGTCAAAGCCGAAAGATGACCCATTTTTGACAAGGCCGAAGACTTAGACAAACAGGCAAGATAAAAAGAGATGTGCCCGCAGGCATGCCCGCAGACAGGGGCAAAATGCAAAACGACATGCACAAAGCCAAATGTAACTCATGATCATACAAACCAGCAAGCTGTAATGAAGCAAATATTCACAAATAGATGCAACAGTTTTAAACAAGAATGCAAAGCAGCAACTACATTTCATGCAGCAAGAAAGTGGACAATTATTCAATTCTCGCTACGTCTCACACGGAGAACATACAATACCTGTGCGGCTCGTCCGGTCGCACCAGCCTCAAATGAACCGTACATACAATATCGTGCCTGCAAAAGAGAGAAACTTAACAAGCACAACATAGTTAGCAACATATGTTCAATGCTATATCGAACGCAGAAAAACATGGTGCCGGTGGGAAAGTGCATCGCAATGCGAAAAGAAATGTGCGTGACAACGCAAGTTAAGCACGGAGGCATGTCAATACCAATGAGACGTGCACAACAATGCAAGCAATGTGCATGAGAATGCAAGTGACGTGCATAGCAAAGCAGGATAAGTGCAAACTCAAATGCATGTTTGACATAAAACGAGCAAAGGAATGCAAGTTTCGACGAGGGCGACTCAATCGCGGCCTCCGGTTTACCTCCCGGAAGGGTCACAATGTACTCAAAAAGGATACATCTTGCTCTTGACGAGTAACGATGAAACACGCATCGAAAGTTGGAGTTGAAGTTCCCGCGGAGGGATTTCGCGACAAAAAGTGCACTTTTCTTGTACTTTTTCGGGTGCCGGGGACTCCAATCACTACCAAATTTTGCAGGGAGCTCAAAGGACATGGGAGACCACCTTGGGAACACCAACGACCAGGTTAGAGAGCCACCTACCAGGTTTGAGGCAAGGGGGGTGGTCGGCCTACCAGAAAAGGTGGTCGGCCGACCACCTAACCCAAATCAGGGGCAGTTTTGTCCTTTCACCCTTGTTTCTTTAAATACACATTGCCAAACACCTTTTGGCTCACACCTTCAGATCTGAAATCATCTCCCCTTGCTTCCTAGACCATCTTCTCCCTCAGATCTGCGCTCTATACGCGTTTTCCAACACCCCATGCAAAGTTGTTTTGCGAAAACTTTCAGTTCTCTTCACTTTAAACCAATTAGATTTTGATTTCAGTGCTTCTTTCTCCATTTTCAACACTTGGGGTAAGTTTGTCTCAATATTTGGAACATTTTCTCGGGAGTTGACTTTTGTTGACTTTTTCATTTCCCGAGAGTTGACTTTTGTTGACTTTTTCAAGTTTTGGCTCATTTTGCTCATTTTTGCTCCTTTTTGCAGATTTCTTGAGATGGCGGGTCATTTTTCCCATGGCGGAGGTTCTCCAGGTGCTGGAGGTGATCCAGACATCATGTCTTTACCTCCGAGGATTCGGCCATTCATTCCCAAGAGGTATGACCCTCCGATACACATCCTCCCTCGGGCAGTTTTCTATCATTTTACCGACTTTGATGCTCGAGCACCTGTGGATCTGCTATTGCGGGAGCCGGAGTCCCACCTCTCTCATCAGGCACGAGAGGTATGTACTTCACTTTTTACATTTCCTGCCTTATATTCTGCATTTTCCGTGCATTTCATGCTATGTATGCTTATCTGCTCGTTTTGAACACATTCGCATGCCATACTTACTTCTGCTCATTCTAGCACGCAGCTTGTTTTGAATGCTTAGTTTGTAACACAGTATTCTGTTTGCATCTTGAACACACAGCTCAATCACTTGAATTTCTGAACCCGCAGCCCATATTTGATTGTGAACACGCAGCACACACTTGTTCAGAGTTGAACACGCAGCCCAAACTTTGAATTTCTGAACACGCAGCCCATATTTCATTGTGAACACGCAGCACACACTTGTTGAGAGTTGAACACGCAGCCCAAACTTTGAATTTCTGAACACGCAGCTCATATCTTGATTGTGAACACGCAACACACACTTCAATTCTGAACACACAGCTCATATCTTGATTGTGAACACGCAGCACACACTTGTTGAAAGTTGAACACGCAGCCCAAACTTTGAATTTCTAAACACGCAGCCCATATCTTGATTGTGAACATGCAGCACACACTTGTTGAAAGTTGAACACGCAGCCCAAACTTTGAATTTTTGAACACGCAGCCCATATCTTGATTGTGAACACGCAGCACACACTTGTTGAAAGTTGAACACGCAGCCCAAACTTTGAATTTCTGAACACGCAGCTCATATCTTGATTATGAACACGCAGCACACACTTGTTGAAAGTTGAACACGCAGCCCAAACTTTGAATTTCTGAACACGCAGCCCATATCTTGATTGTGAACATGCAGCACACACTTGTTGAAAGTTGAACACGCAGCCCAAACTTTGAATTTCTAAACATGCAGCTCATATCTTGATTGTGAACACGCAGCACACACTTGTTGAAAGTTGAACACGCAGCCCAAACTTTGAATTTTTGAACACGCAGCCCATATCTTGATTGTGAACACGCAGCACACACTTGTTGAAAGTTGAACACGCAGCCCAAACTTTGAATTTCTGAACACGCAGCTCATATCTTGATTGTGAACACACAGCACACACTTGTTGAAAGTTGAACACGCAGCCCAAACTTTGAATTTCTCAACACGCAGCCCATATCTTGATTGTGAACACGCAGCACACACTTGTTGAAAGTTGAACACGCAGCCCAAACTTTGAATTTCTAAACACGCAGCTCATATCTTGATTGTGAACACGCAGCACACACTTGTTGAAAGTTGAACACGCAGCCCAAACTTTGAATTTCTGAACACGCAGCCCATATCTTGATTGTGAACACGCAGCACACACTTGTTGAAAGTTGAACACGCAGCCCAAACTTTGAATTTCTGAACACGCAGCTCATATCTTGACTGTGAACACGCAGCACACACTTGTTGAAAGTTGAACACGCAGCCCAAACTTTGAATTTCTGAACACGCAGCCCATATCTTGATTGTGAACACGCAGCACACACTCGTTGAAAGTTGAACACGCAGCCCAAACTTTGAATTTCTGAACACGCAACTCATATCTTGATTGTGAACACACAGCACACACTTGTTGAAAGTTGAACACGCAGCCCAAACTTTGAATTTCTGAACACGCAGCTCATATCTTGATTGTGAACACGCAGCACACACTTGTTGAAAGTTGAACACACAGCCCAAACTTTGAATTTCTGAACACGCAGCCCATATCTTGATTGTGAACACGCAGCACACACTTGTTGAAAGTTGAACACGCAGCCCAAACTTTGAATTTCTAAACACGCAGCCCATATCTTGATTGTGAACACGCAGCACACACATCAATTCTGAACACACAGCTCATATCATCGATGTTGATTTAATTTGCACACAGCTGATACATTTCATTTGCACGCAGCTTATTCATTTCATTCTGAAACTGAATACATGTGTTCATTATGAATGCAGGTGTCTTCCCGTGTTACACGGGGATATGGCTCCATCGTTGCGAAGGAGTGGTACACAGAGCTCCCGGAGGCCGTTTGTGATTGGGTTGACCAGGCAGGGTTCGGACCCTTCTGCATACGGATATCTCGCTATCCTGCTAGCAGGACATTGATGGGCACCCTTGTAGAGAGATGGTGGGACACCACCAACTCCTTTCATTTCTCGGCTACCGGGGACATGACTATGTCCCCGTTCGACTTTGCTGTGCTGACAGGCCTTGACGTGGGAGGCTGGGCGATCCCTTATGATGAGGACATGGGCGAGTGGGAGGCCGCCTGGATCTATCTATTGGGAGCTCGCCCACCGGTTGACAGATCCTCAGGCAGAGTCCGGTATACTTGGCTTTCCTCACATTTCAGAGAGATGGTGCCCGAGACTCCCGAGGAGGTAGCGCAGTACACCCGAGGGTTTTTGATGTTCCTCTTCGGGACCACTCTGTTCGCCGATAAGGGGAACACCGTTGGGCTATATCTGCTGAGTGCCCTGGTGGACCTATCGCAGGTCAGCCAGTATGACTGGGGTGGCGCCGGCTTGGCTACCCTCTATTGCTACATGAGTGCGGCCTCCCGCGGACGGGGGAACATAGTTGGCGGCTACTGGAGAGCCTGGGAGGTACTTTCTGCCCGCTTGATTTACATTTATGCTTTTCATTATCTATACATTGCACACACGGCACACTTTACATTCTGTACTTTGCATTCCGCTCTCAGCATTCTGCATTCTCTGTATCTTCTGTATTCACATTCTACGCTCAGCATTCTGTATTCTGATGGCTTTTGCCCTGTTTTCCACAGCTATGGGTCTTCACATGCTTTCCGACGCTAGCCCCGGAGCTCGAGGTGGAGATGCCTCTCATGACTCCGTATTCATTCATTTTTTAGGGCTAGTATCGGTCGAGGCCTCGGGAGACTCTCCCTTACCTGCGGCAGTTTTTCGACACAGTGCGGCCGATAGAGGTAATTTGGAACTCTTAATTCTCCATGTTTTCATCTTTGACTTATCTTGCACATTTACGATTTCTATCGGTTTATGCATTGGTTATCCGCAGATCACATGGCAGCCCTGGGTGCCTTTGGGTGGAGATGCTCGATTCCAGTTTGCTGGGGCATGGGCCTCTTCTCGGTATAGGATCCTGTTTGAGGGGCCAGCTGGTAGGGCCTGGTTCCTAGGGGACCGCTTCCTGCGCCAGACTATGGGCTTCCCCGAGCAGAGTGTTCCCTCAGCACCTCCAGACGATATGCGATCCGCTGATAGGCTCACTCCTCAGGGTGTCGATAGCGCCATGTTGGGCACCGACGTATTGCTACATTTGGAGGACGGGGAGTACGCGACCTACCATCATACATACTTGATGCCTCCCTTGATAGGCATCCGTGCTCCCACAAGGAGGTCTGCTGGCATGCCATCCTCGAGTCGCGCTCGAGCTGCAGATGTCCCTTCTACCAGTAGGGCTGGTACATCTAGAGGTGGGGCTGGACTGGTCCGCCCGATTCCCCCGACTTATCATCACCCTGGATGGCCAGATATCCCGACTAAGTTGACGGGATGGCGATACGGGACTTCCTACCCGATTCTGATAGAGCCTCCTATGCCTGGTCACCCATACATTAGTGATCCTGACTCACCACCGGTATGTTCCACTGTTTTTCATTTATCACTCAGATACTTAGGCATCCATTTATTCATTGATGATTTGAGCTTGTATCTGCAGCCACCTAGAGAATACATGGAGGGGATGCTCGGATTGGTGGCCTCACTTGAGGGCATGGTCTTGCGGAGAGAGGCGCAGCTGTCCATCATCGGTGTCCCAGCACTCTTTAGTTTTCTTGCATTTATCATACTTCTGATGACATGCTGAACTTGAACATTTCACTGCATTGATCAACTGTATGTGTAGAGCACATCTGATACACACCACATTCATGTACTGTATCTGCATATACTCACTCTATGTAGTTTCCTTGCATCTGCATCTGATATACATACTTCGGCTGATGCTTTCAAATTGCACTCTTTCTTTTCAGATGCCTCCGATATATACTGGGCCACAGGCCGGGCCACCTGGGCCTTCTCGGGGAGCTGGGAGAGGGAACTCGTCTCGCAGACAAGGCAGGTGCAGGGCACATGTCATAGAGGAGGAGTCCAGCGAGGAGGAGGAGTCTGCGCATCCTCAATCAGAGACATCAGTAGGCAGAGAGGATGACTCTGAGTCCGGTTCTAAGGGCGGAGGTGATGCCGAGGAGGGTTCCGAGGACAGCAGCTCCGACTCCGAGGATGGTGCTGGTGGAGATGGTGCAGGTACTTCTCAGCCGAAGAAAACGAAGAGGGCCTCTTATTCTTGCACTTGAGATCACTGATGCAGATGTTCCTGCTTTATTTGCCTTTTTTGCTAGTAGTTGTAGCACATTGTACATTATTAGGCAGTTTTATTTTCTGTAAAACTTTGTACCCTTGTTGTAAAATGTTGTAACAAAGGAAGCATGATGGAATGAAACAGCTTTTGTTCAAAAAGTGTTGTATTTTATGTTCTTAGCATCGCATCGCATCATTTTGCATAAAAATGAGATCGAATGAAATTGTGCATTGAAAATTGCCAAGTCAGGTAGTGAACCAACGCAACAAACAAAATAACTTAACTTACTAAGAATCAACAAAACCTTAGCAAGTTTACAACTCGATAAGCAAGACACAACAATGTTGATTAAACTTATAACTTGATAAGCAAGACACAACAGTGTTGATTAAACAAAGAGTAACAACTCGATACACAAAACTCGTCAACTCGACAAAACCTAACAACTCGATAAGCAAAACAACTCGGTAAGCAAAACAACAACTCGATAAGCAAAAACAACAACTCGATAAACAGACGTATTTCGAACGATCTGCGTGACGGAACATATCCGAAACTGAGGAAAACACGCACCTTCAACACTCCCAATGCATGGAAATGCTAGGAACTTTCTTCTAGAAGCTAGAACAAGACCAAAGTTATCCTCCTCTCCATGGCCGACCACCTAAGGGAGCTGGCCGACCAGCTTTTTCAGTAGAGACCAAGGGGGGGTGGTCGGCCTACCAGAAAAGGTGGTCGGCCGACCACCTGGTTTGGCAACCACCAATTTTTCGACACGTGTCCCCCGAACAGTGTCTTATCCTCTTTAAAAGTTCCAGCCTCGTGGTTTATTCATTTCATCTCAGTTTTGCATCAAAATGGAGGCGTTCCTCACCCAAAATCTCACAGCTTGGATTGTTTCTCTAGATGGCTCGGAAAAGTTAAACTTCCGGGGCTTCGGCTTGAATACACTATTCACGCTGGGCCGTACTCCGCTGTATCTTCCTTTCCTCCATGCCGCGGCAAGGTTTTGGAATCCGATAACACATGTCTTCAGCTTTAGCGGGCAAGAGATGTGTCTTACTTTCGAAGATTTCCAAGCTTTGATGGAGTCCGAGCGCGACGAGGAAATCTTGCCTCAACTCCGATTTGACCACGTCCAAGCCCTAGGACAAATGTGCGGCCTCACTTTGCGTGACGCTCGATCATTGATTCATGACGGGGAGCTGGACATCCCAAGCTTGGTTTGCCGGTTTTCTGATGCTGGTAACCGCGGCGACTATCATTGGCAAGGCTATCGGCGATACGCACTTTGCTTATGCTTGCTATCTCATTTCTTGCTTGCCCCGGCCTCCGGTGGATTCAGTGTCCGGTTGATCGAGGTTGCCCAAGGTTTGAAGGAGGGCAAAAGCTGCATCGCCATGACATTGGCTGAGACATTGATGGGCTTAGACGCTTTTCATCGTCGGGAGACGTCTAGGCTTGCGGGGAGCCCACTACTATTGCAGGTAATGTTTCCCATCCGATCTCACATATGTATTGCTCACATCACTCGGCCCTCAGGCTCGGTTTTTCTCACAAAACCCTTTTCTTACTTTTCTCTCATCGTATATCTCTCTATTCTTTATTCTCTCATTTTTCATCCCTCCCCAGGTGTGGTTAATGGACAAGTTACAGATCATGGAGTCTTGCCCAGCATACTCAGCTCGTGGCTACTTTTTTCGACAACGCCTGGTCGATGCCCTAGATGAGGGGTGGTGGTACAACTGGATGTGCAGTTTGTCTGCAAACCGCATCGCTTGGCGCTGCCCTTGGCTCAATCTGCCGGTAATGAGTTACAACATGACCTGTCAACCTGGGATTCAATTGATTAGCATGACATACTATGTCTTCTACTTTTTATTCTGGTTCTGGTGCCAGTTCGGACATGATCAGACTTGCCCGCCAGAGGGGATAGAGTACCCTGCTGTATTCCCAGCCTGAGGCGCACAGCTTGCCCGGTATGCCACAGCATGGAGGACTAGAGAGCTCCTGGCCCCCGCTCCCACTTTCAGTTGTACTTTGTCTAATGAGTGCTTGGATTGGCTCAATGAAGAGGCACAGGAAGGGCCCACTTTGGCGTCAGAGACTTCGACCAGCTCCGGGAGGGGGCGCAGGAACACCTGACTTATCTATGCCCCGGATTTATTGCTTTATTAGTACTTTCAAGTTTTCTTTATGAATGTAACCAAAAGCAACTTCAATTTGTATGCAAGAGCAGGAGAACTCTGTATTGAAATCAATGAAATTGAAGGTTGTGGGTACTAAAAATTTTCTGCTTTGGTCCAAAAATGGTCTAAGTTGTAAAAAGATTAATTTTGAACGAAGTCAACTTTTATTAAAACTTTTCAAAACCATTTTCGATATGGATCAGAACTGGACATGCCTGAAATTTGTCACTGAGATGCATAACCTCGGATCCTAGCAACTGGAATGTTGCCCCTAGTCTGAATAGTACCGCAGCACTGCACAGCAACAGAAAGTTGCCCCTAGTCTGAAAGGCACTGCACCGGAGATCATAACCGAACTCTTGAATGCTGAATAGACAAAGATAGCCGAGATGATCAAATGGACAAAATTGATCGGGGAAAAGTTTATGGCAGAACTTCAGGATGAAGTTGCCTACGTATCCCAAAGATAGGAATCAAACCTTACGTAGTTCAGGCTCGGGTTCACTCGGGTATTTTCACTCTCCTTTTACGCTCTAACTTTTGCCAAGGACCCCCTTTGCGGGTTTTCAACCTTGCGAGCTCAGTTTTTATCATTTCAAAATTTTTTGTGCTCTAACTTTTGCCTAGGTCGCCCTCTCGGGTTTTCGGCCTAGCGAGCCTCTCAAGGGTAATATTTCTTCAACTTGTCCATGTTGATCGGTTGGGAGAACTCTAGGCCATCTAGGTCCATCAGAACCACAGCTCCACCGGACCAGATAGCTTTGATGATGTAAGGGCCAGTCCAATTGGGTCTGAACTTGCCCCTTGGGTCGTGGATGGGAGCTCGGTTGTCCTTGAGCACCAAATCTCCTTCCTTCAGATTCCTGGACTTAACTTTCTTGTTAAAAGCCCTGGCAATTCTGCGCTGATAACCTTGAACATGGTACAGTGCTTTCAGTCTGCGCTCGTCAAAGAGCATGAGTTCCTCAAATCTGCTCTACTGCCAATCTACTTCGGCTATCTGACACTCAGCTAGCACTCTCAAAGACAGAACCTCAATTTCGATAGGTAAAACGGCCTCCATCCCATAAACTAATGAATACGGAGTCGCCCCAGTAGACGTTCTAATTGAAGTCCGGTAGCCCCACAGAGCAAACGGCAACTTATCTGGCCAGTCTCGGTAGGTTTCCACCATCTTCTGTAGTATGTGTTTGATATTCTTGTTGGCGGCCTCAACCGCTCCATTAGTTTGTGGCCGATAGGTGGATGACTTATGAAAAGTCACATTGTATTTTTCCAATAAGTCAATCACTTCTTTCTTGAAGTGGGAACCATTATCTGAAATGACCTCGTTTAGGACTCCATAACGACAGATGATGTTGTTTCTGATGAATTTCACGACATGTGAAGCCTTCAACACCGCATAGGATTGGGCCTCAACCCACTTTGTGAAATAATCTATCGCGACCAGGATGAACTCATGCCCATTCGACCCCTTTGAAGTGACAGCCCCGATCACATCGATTCCCCAAACTGAAAATGGCCATGGCGAAGTCATATTGTACAGCTTCGACGGCGGGATGTTCGTGCAGTTTGCATGGATCTGACATTTGTGGCATCGCCCAACAAAGCCGATACAATCCTCCTCCATGGTGGACTAATAATAACCTTGTTTAAGGATCTTCCGCGTTAGCATTACCCCATTCATATGCACCCCACATTCTCCTCCATGGATAGCTTTCATTAGGCATTTTGATTCTTCAGCTTCAACGCACAGTTTATGCATTTCCAGATGACCTCTCTTATACAATTTACCTCCGCAAATGATGAACTAAACGGCCACTCTTCTGATTGCCCTTTTATCCTTGGCATTTACCCCTGGTGGATATGCTTCCTTCTCCAAGAAATTCCAAATATCGTAATACCAGGGGTTCTCATCTTGAACTTCATCTATCGCAGCAATCGACTCGTAAGCCGGCACAAATTTTTGGTCGATAATGACTGGACGCATCCGGACTCCAAACGGGATGTCTATCATGGAAGATAGAGTTGCTAGTGAATCTGCGAACCTGTTGTTCTCTCGTAACAGATGAGCAAAATTTAACTTCTCAAATCGAGGAATTAACAAGTCCAAGGTCTGGTGATACATAATCATCTTTTCTTCTTTGACTTTCCAGTCTCCTTTCGCTTGAGATACAACAAGGTTCGAGTCCCCGATGACGTCCAACCGTTTTGCCCCTAATTCCAGGGCTGCTTCTAGACCGGCAATGCATGTCTATATTCTGCTTCGTTGTTCGAGACTTTGAACCGGAGTTTGAATGTTAGAGGGATACGGGAGTTGTCGGGTACTATCAGCAACACTCTTATCCCATACCCATACTGGTTTGACGCTCCGTCAAAGTACATCGTCCAAAACTCGTCGTCGATATGCAAAATTGCTTCATCTGGAAATAGGTACTCAACTGCTTCACCTTCTTCCACTGGATGATCGGCTAAGAACTCTGCTACCGCTCTTCCCTTGACTGACTTGCGCGTCACATATTTCAGATCGAATTCGGAAAGCAACAGCAACCAACGAGCTAGCCTACCCGTAAGCGCTGGTTTCTCGAATAGATATTTGATGGGATCTAATCTTGAAACCAACATTACAGAGTGAGCTAACAGGTAGTGCCGCAACTTCCTGGTAGCCCATACCAAGGCTAAGCAAGCCTTTTCCAACGGTGTGCAGCGAGTCTCATACTCCAGCATCTTCTTGCTCAGGTAGTAGATGGCTCTCTTCACTTTGTCCTCTGATTCTTGCGCGAGCATGCAGCCCATTGTAGTTTCAGTCACTGAAAGGTACAATATCAATGGTCTCCCCGGCTCTGGCGGTGACAACACGGGCGGGTTCTATAAGTATTCCTTGATTTGTTCAAAAGCAGCTTGACATCGGCCGTCCCACTAGAATTTCTTTCCTTTCTTCAGGAGGCCAAAAAGTGGTTCAAAAGTCAAGGTTAATTTTGAGATAAACCGTCTTATGAATTGCACTTTACCCAGAAAGCCTCGCACCTCCTTTTCAGTCCTTGGTGGTGGCATTTCTAAGATGGCCTTGATTTTGGAAGGGTCAACTTCGATACCTCTCTGTGTAATCAAGAACCCCACCATTTTCCCTGCTGTAACGCCGAACGTACACTTCTGAGGATTCAGCCGCAACCGAAATTCTCTGATCCTCTGAAAGAATTTTTGCAAGGCGGTGTAATGGCCCTCCCTTTCTTTGGACTTGACAATCATGTCGTCCACGTACACCTCAACCTCTTTGTGGATCATGTCGTGTAATATTGTGGTCGCGGCCCGTTGATATGTAGCTCCAGCATTCTTCAACCCAAACGGCATCACTCTGTAGCAGTAAGTCCCCCACGGGGTGGTGAAAGCAGTCTTTTCCCGGTCTTCAGGTGTCATCACTATCTGATTGTAGCCCGAGAAGCCATCCATGAACGAAAGCAAAGCATGCCCCGCTGTGAAGTCCACTAACTCATCAATATGCGGCAAGGGAAAGTCGTCATTCGGACTAGCTCTATTCAAGTCCCTGAAATCCACGCACACCCAGATCCTACCATCCTTCTTCGGCACTGGAACAATGTTGGCCAACCAAGTTGGGTATTCGGATACCAGCAGGAAACCTGCGTCAATTTTGCTTGGTGACCTCTTCCTTGATCTTGAGAGCCCAGTCCGGGCGGATCCTTCTGAGTTTTTGTTTGACGGGTCAGGCCTCGGGGTCAAGAAGGATCTGGTGCTGTACAATCTCAGGATCAATCCCAGGCATGTCTTCGTAGGACCATGCGAAAACATCTTTGAAATCTTTTAATAAAGCGACTAAGCGCTCACGTTCCTCCGAAGACAACGTGGACCCGATCTAGACCAGCCGCGGGTCCTCCTCAGTACCAATATTCATGGTAGTGATTTCATCCATTAAGGGTTTAACAAATATTTTCTGCTCTTGTTCAATTAAGCGTTGCAAAACCAGAGGAATTTCTTCCTCGTCGTTTTCATCAAAATTTTGAAAGTCTGAGTTAATGCAATAAATCAAGGGCACAGAAAAGTACTCAGAAACCACAGCCACATCATTCTCATTAAGCACATCCAAAACGTCCGATTCTTCGGTTACAACATACTCAAAAGAGAAAGAAAAAGACAACCTGGACAGGACTGTGGTATCCGGGTTATCACCCCCTGGAATATCGGACTCAGACTCAGTCGAGCTGGAACCTGATTCCAATTCAACAGATTCGGTGGAATCAGATTCTGGCTCACTACCTGACCCGGTGCTGCTTGACAAAAATCCCTCTTCATACTGCCAAATAAGAGAGGGTGCGATAGATGCATCCAAAATGTTTGCTGGTAGGCCCGCAGCCATTTCATTCCCGATCACGCATACCGAGAAGTTATCCCCCAAGCACTTCTGTTCGATCGGAGGATCTGAAAGTAGACACGCCAGCGCTACCCCCATTTCACTTTCGGCGTCCTCAGACTCCAATTTCTTGCTCTGCTCAGCCTCAGCCAATGGGTCTGTCTGCTCTTCGGCAACGTCATCCCCGGATAACTGTAGGTCAAAGAAAATCTCAAAACCTGGCACGCGCTTCCTCTCCATGTTCAGCCACGGCTCTGGGAAGCCACAAAATGGAAAGTCCTCCCCCTCCCGGACGAAGCGTCCGTTTAGGGTACCCTGAATGGGCCTATGCATCAGCTCAAAAGGCTTCCCCGTCTGCTTCGCTCTGGCTCTCCCAGCCATCTCCTTACCTTTCCTTACCCAATCCTCTTTGGTGGGCAGATAACCCAAGCCAAAGGTATGTGGGTTGTGTGGCACTTCGGCCAATGCTGCGACGCCCTTCCGGCTGCTCTTTTCCAATCCCATCCCGGAGATGTGTTGAAGCTTGTTCATGAGGTATACTAATTGAGCACTGACATACAACCCCTCATTAACAGCCATGATGTTCTGCACGACCTGGGCCTCAGCCAGGGTAAAACCGGATAAGAACACATCCTCCATACCGTGCTCAATTTCCAAAACTGGCGTAGATACTTCTAGCGGTGGATGGATCGATGAATTCCCAAAAACAATGGCTACTCCCTTCCCATGGGGGTATTTCACCATCTGATGCAAGGTGGACGAAACTACCTTCACCTGGTGCAGCCACGGCTGCCCCAAGAGTAGATTGAAAGTTGCAGGAACTTCTAAGACATGGAAGTCTATCTCATGTTGTCCCGGCCCAACCTTGGTCTGAATTTTCACTGTCTCCATTACTTCTTGGCTCGTGTTGTCATATGCCCGAATCACCTGGGCTGTCGGCGCAAAGTCCGCGGTCTTTAAACCGATTGCATATGCAGTTCTTGCCGGGCACACATTGATGGCGGACCCTGTGTCGACAAGCACCACAGGTATCCATTTGTTTCTACACTCCACAGAGATGTAGAGTGGCTTGTTATGGTTTGCACCCTCAGGTGGCAATTCCTTGTCGGAGAAAGTCAACATCGGAGTAGCCCCTCCCAAAAAAACTAAGCCCACCAGCTGTTCGGGCGTGGTGTCTATTGAGAGCTTGGCCTTGTCTATGGCCGATAAGACAGCTTGTCGATGCACTCGCGATGCCATAAGCAGTCCCCAGATGGAGATGTCTGCCTGTATCTTTTTCAACTGCTTCAGTACAGCCTCTTTTTCGAGTTACTTCTCTTTCTGTTTCTCTGCCTCCTTATCTTTCCCAGACGCCTCTAGCTGATCTAGATGTGGGGGCTTGAAATGCCGCCCGCTTCTAGTCATATGATCGACTTCGCCGATGTACCAGGTATCGTCTGGCTGGTTACTTCCCCAATCCTCATTCGTGTGGGCAAGACATAGATCATCGTCTTCCCACCACATTCCGTCAGCAGCCAACAAACACCTGTCCGGCTCTGGTACAATTGTACTCGCAATACTTTCCGTCCACATGCTTGCAGCATTCTCTATCCTTGTGCACACAACACTTTCAGTCCCCTCAGGGGCCTTAGCTTTCCTGATTCTCTCAAAATCCCCGAACCTTTCTTGTTCCAACTGCGTCAGTACAGCTAGCTGTTCAACAATTCCTGTATTCAAAATGCCCAGATCCTGAGCGAAATTCTTAGCACTGGCGCTCTCTGGCGATGCACTCTGCTCTTCGGCCCTTCCGGCCACAACTGATGTTCTTGCCCCTACTGGGCCGTGTTCCAATTGAGTCAATTGAGATCCTTCGACAACGTCTGGTAGTTCATCAAGCCACCCGGTGACCTCTACTGACTCCTCAAAATCAGACCAGTTGACTGCCATGTCCCCTGGATCTTGTTCACTGAAAAACTGGAGATTAGCGAAGTCCCCTTCCACAGCCGCTAAGTCATCTATCCTCTGACTAGATTCATCCCCCTGTATCATACAAAGCTCTGCCCCTGCCGGCAAATCCACATTTGACCCAACCAGGCCTACTGACAAAATGTAGTCACTCGGACTGTATACCTTCTCAGCAAAACTCCCGAATTTCTTAGATTCTGACTCAACAATCCCATTCTCCTCTGAAGCCTCCCCTGTTCTGTCTTCGACCGTCACCACCATTGGTTCGGATTGGGTTCTGGAGATGTCCAACATGCAGAAGTTAGTGCAGTCAGGAAGGAGCACCTCCGGCTTGGGTAGGTGGGACGGGGTAATATATATGCTAGGATCGTAAGACACGACCCCAGTCTGGATAAAGTTGATTCTTTTGGGAGGTGGAGCTTGGTTGTGCGGTGGAAGAGGGTTTGTTGTGACATTGGGTTTTTCTGGAGGCACAATCACCTGCTTGTCAACGAGATCCTGAATCTCGTGACGCAATCTAAAACATTGGTCTATGTCGTGACCATGTTATTGGTGATATGTGTAGTATTTTGCTGGGTTATGAGAGGGAGGGAGGGAGTGGATTTGGCAATGGCCTCGGCTCCAGGGACTTTAAGTGCCCTTTCCTGATTAATACCCCCAGAGCCTTGGACAGGGGCATATATAAAGACATGAAGATTCTTTGGCCTCGAGGTTGGAATTTGCTGGTTTGTGTGTTGCTTCCGGATGCGCCGGAGAAAGGTGTAACTGCCATGGGTCTTGGAGGGGGAATGGTGGTGACCATGCTTACTTCTAAAGCTCTAGCATTTGCGGCATTGCCGGTGCCTGTATTGTTATTGCAGTTGAAGGTTCTTCTGGGCTGCTCTCTGTCTTGGTCAATCAGACCTTGTTTCATAGCATCCTCAATTTGTACCCCCATCTCGTGCAAATCTGAGAAGGTAGGGAAGGGGAGTACAATCATTTTCTGCATCAGCTTAGGTTGGAGATTGCGCACAATCATCCGGATTTGATCCTTATCAGTGGGCCTTAGGGTCATCATTGAGGCCTTGGCCCTCCACTGGGCTACAAACTCTGAAAAGCTCTCCTTAGGCTCCTTGTTGTCTCGAGATCACGGGTTGTAATCTCAATTTGAGTGTCATAAGAGTACTGTGCAGAAAGCCTCGGCCATCTCGTCCCAGTTCCGCTTAACATCATCTTCTAATTTTGCGTACCAGATAGCGGCCACACCCGACAGGGTCCGGCCGAATAAAGAAAGCTTCTGCGGTCTGGTGAGGCCCATCGGCCGTAGTACATCTGAGAACAACTGGAGATGCATCATGGGATCCCCGGATCTGTCAAAGCGGTCGATTTACGGCATTTTGAACCAATCTGGCAGCGTCACAGCCACATCGGTATACCCGTCCTCGATGTCTGGGATGGACTTTACCCCTCGGGATTTCTTGAACAACTTCTCGAGCTTGCTCAACTTTAGCGCTGTATGGTCCACTTCGAACTCAAAGGGAGAGTCCGGTTGATTGACAGGCGTAGGTGCCTTGGATAGTTGAGGTAGAATCGGGGATGAAATTGGCCCCATCGGGATGTCCGTATCTCCCTGGACATTTGGTGCCTCCTCGGGTGCTGGAACTCCTGGTGGGAGAGGAGCTTGGTGGGAAACAGATGCCCCAGTTTGTTGTTGCAACCTGGCAATTACCTCTGCCTGCTGGGCCATGATCTCGGCCTATTGCTTGGCAAACTCATCTCGACGAACAGCGTCCTGCTGCATGGCTCTCATGGTTTCCCGCATCTGACGCATCATTTCCTCAACTCCTGGCGTTCCTGCCATACTGCTCTGGTCTATCTGAACTACTGGTAGGTCTATCTCTATGGCAACAATTGGGATCTCAGCCCGACTGTCCACTGATGGGATAAACCACTGCTCTGGCAACCTCTGCTCGGATACACCACGTCTTCTCGACCTCCGTCTGATAACCGGGGGTAGGGAATGATACACTGGTTGTCCGTCGACCAGATCCTCAGATCGATGGAGTCGGCAACCTCTTGTCCAGAGTGCTTGGGGAATATTTGCTTGGTCTGAAGCAATTGTGCTAAACTACCCTAGCAAAAAGATAAATAAAGCAATAATAAGGAAATACACAACCAGATAAATGGACAACATAACAGTGTATATAAACACAAGACACAGTCAGGTATAATCAACACGCAGTTGATAAGCTGATAACACTGTTCTCAAACACTGATCATTGTTCCCAAATCACTGTCCCCGAAACTGAATCCGATACCCGCAGATAACTGATTCCCAAAATACTAAACTAGTGCCCGCAGGCCTGATACCCAAACTTGTAAACTGATACATGCATTCCTGTAGAGACGCACTCTAAAAGCACATAGCAAACAAGTGAGAGCCAAAACACCCCTATGTTGGGGTAAGGTTTCCCTGTTCTA
Organism: Camellia granthamiana; assembly: GCA_036172215.1. NCBI lineage: Eukaryota > Viridiplantae > Streptophyta > Magnoliopsida > Ericales > Theaceae > Camellia > Camellia granthamiana. The sequence continues at coordinate 49,430,270 of CM069916.1, read as the reverse complement.
TTTTGTCAGGAGCTAGGGTTTCACTACGCACGCAGCGGTTTCAAACAACCTATAATCGGGTAAGCAACCTGTCCTAGTTTGGAATGGTCCCTATGGATTCCGAATATGCACTAGGTCGAATGGTCAAAGAGGGTGCCCCGGTAAAACCGGGGTTTGTGTTCCCGTCGTGGTAGAGCCCGCAACCGGTCAACCTTATGGCATGCTTCTCGAAGCGAGCCTCCGACAAACCATTCAGGAATAGCATACAGCAAACACGGTGTCCTAGGCGCACCAATGCAAATGCAATGCAAAGAAACACATAAGTGTAGTCACAACCAGATATCATGAGTTCGAGCCAAGTTTTCCAACTCCCCAGCAGAGTCGCCAGAAACTGAAGATGTCCCCGAACATCCCGGGAGGGAAATCCCGTTTTGTTCATTTGGGCTCACTACAGTTCGGGACTCAAATGTCACGGTCCTGTATCTAATCTCGCAAAGTGCAATGCAAGACCGATGAATCATCAAAGAGTCCAAATCCAGCAAATCGTTTTTGAAAACAGATTTTTTGAAAGAAGTGCCAAACATGAACTGCTTTGCCAGATACAGAGTCGCCACTTAAATATTTTATTTTGGGAAATTTAGGAAACCCTGACTCGTTGCCTAAGGCCACGTGTCCGTCATCACCAAAGTTGCCTCGGCTCGGGAACTTGGGTATGATTGGGGAAAGTCACTTCGTGAGCACTCCCGCTCCCCCGATCAAAGATCGGCCTCTATTAACCATGATATCGAGTTTTGAAAACATTATGCGTTCTTATTCCGGTTATTAGCCTAGGATTACTATGTGATGCGCACATCATACAAATATAGACTGGATCGCCTGAATTGGAACAACACATATCATGTTTGTTTATTTTGAAAATGGTTTGATGGTGCTACCCGCAAGTAGGCTAAGATGTGGATTTGCCACCCTCGGATGGGCTTAGAAAACGTGATGGTTTGCCACTCTCAAGTGGGCTTAAAACTCATAGTCAATGCATTATTCCAATTCAGATAATCCAACCTTCACCCACAGGCATTCAGGCAGATATATCACATAAGCACATAGCCTCATGGTAAGCATGCTATCATGGTAGTCACTCACACGCATACAAGGATGCTAAAGCATAAACACTTACCGACTACTCCAAGCCAAAACAGAAACTAGTTAGTAATCAAATGCATGATCCTAGTTCATGTTAAGATGGCTAATGCAACACATGCAAAAATGCAACTAAGATAGGCTCGGCTATTCTAAGATGGCATATGATGATGCTACAGCTAACATGTATTCAACTTGGAATTGAGATACAATGCAGTTAGCATGATGCGCCGAGCCCGGTGCATGCAATATAGATGAATGATGCAAACATGCAAGCATAAGTATGCCAATTGAAACATGCCCTAAACTAACCATCATAAGCTGGTAAATAAAAGGGAGAAAGACGTGGGGTTGGAAGACATACATCACACACACGCACACTTATCAAAATTGTGCCCTCGCTCGGAGGGCCCGAATAAATAATACAGTCCGAATAAATAATTACAGTCCGAATAGGTACAAAACCCTAATTAATTAACAAATTAATCTAGGAAAGTAATAAACTAGTATGCAAATTCATGAACTGCCTCAGCTCTGTTCCGAATGATGAAAGATGCATGCTTGAGTTGTCTTGCGCGGAAATCCATCGCGATGCCTCGGTTTGCCTCTGTTTGCAATTAATCCCGGGATGCTGTGCAAAGCTCTAGAAGGCTACTGATTTCTGATTTGCTGCAACAGAGAGCAAGAAAGGGGCATGGCAAAGTATTTTCATATATGTATGCACACCTCGATCCTCGTGCCACCAATCACACATCTCGATGCATGATGGCCGAGGAGTCGAATTTGCACGACTCGATGTGAAATGAATGCACATGACAACACAACAAGACCTAGACTCCATCATGGGTAATCCGGAGTGTCGGCGACCAGGAATTGAGGCACGCTCCGTCACTTCGGGTACGAAACGTCCCTCGTTTCCCGTGCTTAGGCTAACTCCTATCCCAAACACAATGCAAATGAGATGGCATACACAATATGACTAACATGTAACCTAGCATACGCAATGCTATGGACTAAAATGGCATACACAATGCACGTGATGTAACATGGCATACACAATGCTCTAACATGCAACTTAGCATACGCAATGTTATGGACTGAAATGGCATGCTCAATGTACGATGGACTTACACCAATATGTGTGGACCTTAGCCACACTCACATCAGTAGCCATATGATGGAAATGAGACAATCGAAACGCATGCAAACATACACGGATGCAAAGGACCGATCCTAAGGCACAAATGCCACTCTACCAAAGCATAGCAGAGGATGCAATATGGCATACAAACACACAAATTCCAGCTCTGAAACATGATACAAAATGGTCCCGAATCATGGAAACATGCCACCCAATGCATGAAATAGGCCCCGAAACTCAAAACTAGGCAAATGCATTGAACCACAAGTATGCAAAGCAAGCATTATTTGACCATGAAGCATGAAAACAGAGCTAAGGCAGTCCTAAACATGCACCAAATCAGTTCTAAGCATGGCCAAAAGGTGCTAACATGAAGGGCTAAAACAACATGCAACATAGGCTAGTAAGCATGGTTTACATTACATGTATATGAAGCATAAGAGAGGTCATCAAACCAGCCAAAAAAAGCAACATGGTATGCTAAAATATGCCCAAATAACCACTGAAACTCAGTCAACGCATACAAAAATGATGGGCTCCTTTGGAGGGCCATGCAAGGGGTTGTTCCACACCTATATGACGGACACACCGAATGGAAAAACCACCTCCAGAAAGAGGTTATGAGGGCCCTAAAACCCACCAAAAAGGCCCTGGAATGGGTCAATGAAGCATGCAAATAAAAGCCCCTTTGAAAGGCCTTGAGGAGGATTGCTCCACACATGTATGATAGACACAAAATATGGCCAAAAGGGCTCCAAAAAGAGTTAAGGCAGACCTAAAAACTCACAAATAATGGCCTGAAACAAGACTTCAAAGCATGCAAAATGGGGGTCCTTTGGAAGGCCAAAAGGGCCAACAAACAAGACAAAGAGAGAGGGGGTCACCCCCCTCTGATTTTGGCTCTCAAAATAGTGTGTTAGCCACTAAAAATCCACTAGATTTCAGTGGCTAGAAGGCCAAACAAAGCATGCAACAAAGGCCTAGATGCAAGGCTCAAAACAAGATGCAAACAAGCATACAAGGGGGTAGATGACCCCCAACAGAAGAATTCCCTTAATCAAACTTCAAGAGGGGCTCAAAATAAGACTCTTTTCAGTTTATGAAAAAACCCAGAAATGCTGGCAAGCAAGGCTAAGATAGGAAGAAAAATAAGCCTACAAAGAGGGATAGAGCATACAAGGAGGTAGATGACCTCAAATAGAAAAGTATCCTTAAACAAACTTCAAGAGGAGCTCAAAATAAGACACTTTTTAGTTTAAGACAAAACCCAGAAATGCTTGCAAATAGGGCTAAGTTATGAAGCAAAATAATGCAAAAATGGGGGAAATGAGGGCTTACCCTTGTAGAGAAGACCTCCAGCAACTTCTGGACCAAGATGGTGAGCCTTCAACCTCTGCAAATCAGTTCCAAGATGCTTGGATGGATGGTGGAGGTGGTAGGCTATGAGGTGTAGTGCAAATGGTGCAAGAACTATGGGGTTTTGGAGCTCAAGTGTAGAGATATAGAGAGAGAGGTGTATAAGCCTTAACCAAAAATGTTGAACCTTTGCAAATGAAGACCAGCCTCTCCTTTATAGAGGAGAGGCTCCAAAGCTTCTCTTGGAAGCTTCAAATATCCTCCATACACGTGTATGGAGGATGCACCAAATGGCCCCCAGCTGGCACAGCTGTGTTGTATTCAGAAAAGGCAAAAAGTAGATAGCTGGCCGACCAGTTCAAGTGGTCGGCCGACCACTTGCCCTAGTCGGCTGACCAGGGTTCAAAAGGGTCAAGGTGCAAAGCTGGTCGGCCATACCAGAAAGGTGGCCTCCCAGATGAGTAGAATACAGCTGTATGGTGGGAGGCCAGAAAATGCGACCCAGAAGAGAGGAAAACCAGCTTTCTAGCAAGGTTCAAAAGGGTCAAGAGAAATACTGGTCGGCCTACCCATATTGGTGGCCTCCCAGATGAGCACAACACAATGGTGATATGAAAAACCATAAATAATGGCCCAAAAGTGAGGAAAACCAGCTTCTTGTCAAGAAAACCGGCTGGAGGAGAGAGAAAATGGTTTCCAAAAGAATTGATGGTCTCCCACTATAGTACCGCCTTCCTAGCAATGAAAATAGGGTCCATACCAAAATGAACCCTAACCGATCCAAAACGAGGGTTCGGGGGCCAAAACGCGCGACCCGAGGCCCCGAAAATAGGCTGTTAGGCACCGAAGGTGGCGTATGACCACAAAGGTGGTCTCCCGGACCACAGTGTCCCTCTAAGGAGAGGAAACAAGGTGTGTGCCAAAAATCGGAGCAAACGGAGGTAGTTAAGCGGTCCCGAACCGAGGCACACGGCCGACGGCTCCGAAAACTAGAAACTGGTCTCCAAACGGGAAAAATGGCCTACGACCACGAAATGGAGCCTACGGCCACTGAGAGATGGTCTACGAGACCTCTCCCTCTCTTCAAGAAGAAAAAACAGAGAAAACAGGACTTGGTGCGCAAACCGAGGCAAAGCACAAAAGAGTCTCGAAGTCCGGAGGCAAGGCTCGCAGCTGAGACTCTGAAACCTCAGAATGAGCACAATATGCAACATCACCGAGCGCTCAGTTGGTGACGTTTGAGTCTTAAGGTCGGTCAAAAATGGGGTGTCTACACCTACGAGATGACTGGCATTGACCCCGAGGTCACTGGCCATAGGCTCAATGTAGACAGGTCGGCTAAACCTGTCATCCAGCGGGCAAGGAGGCCGACGTTAATACATGTTGAGGCAGTCAAGGAAGAAATGGACAAGCTGTTGGAAGCCCAGGCCATTCGGGAGGTGAACTACCCTACCTGGCTGTCCAATATAGTGGTAGTGAAAAATAAGAAGGGTAATTAAAGGGTTTGTGTGGACTTCACCAACCTGAATAAAGCTTACCCGAAGGACAGTTTCCCACTGCCTAAGATTGATCAATTAGTAGATGCAATTTCAGGGCATGGAATGATGAGTTTCTTGGACCTATACAGAGGCTACCACCAAATAGCAATGTATGCCCCAGATGAAGAGAAGATGACATTCATCACCTCGAAAGGACTCTATTGTTACAGGGTAATGCCTTTCAGGTTGAAGGATGCAGGAGCAACCTACTAGAGGTTAGTAACCAAGATGTTCAAGCACCTGATTAGTAAGACAGTAGAGGTCTATATCGATGACATGGTCATGAAGACCAAAGAACCAATGAATCATCTAGTAGACTTACAAGAGCTTTTTGATATCCTAAAAACATATCGGCTTTGGTTCAATGCCTGTAAATGTGCATTTGGAGTCGGGTGTGGTAAGTTCCTAGGATACTTAGTCACCAGAAGGGGCATTGAGGTAAGCCCAGATTAGATCAAGGCCATCCTTGACTTAAAGAGCCCAACGTCAGCCAAGCAGGTCTAGATTTTGACCAATAAGGCAGCAGCCCTGAACAGATTTATTAGCTGAAGTTTTGATAAGTGTAAACTATTCTTTAATTTATTAAAAAAGGCCACAGATTTTTTGTGAACAGAAGAATGTGAAGTTGCCTTGGCTGACTTGAAGAAATACCTAACAATAGCTCCAGTTCTATCAAATCCAATACTTGGAGAAAAGTTGTTCTTATACTTAGCAGTTTCGGACCACGCAGTAAGTGTAGTGGTAATTTAAGAAGAGGAAGGAGAACAAAAGGCGGGATACTATGTGAGTAAAACCCTAGCAAGTGCAGAAACCAAGACCTGCCCTTGGAGAAGTTAGCACTAGCCCTGGTAATGGCTTCTAAAACATTGAATCACTAATTCCAAGCCCACAAGATTGTGGTACTAACTGAGCATCCCTTGAAATCCCTGTTGCAACATGGAGATCTAACAAGCAGAGTAACCAGATGAGCAATGATGCTGGACCAATATGACTTGGAATTCAGGCCTAGAACAACAATCAATGGCCAGGTTCTAGCCAACTTTGTGGCCGAGTTCACCCCTGGTGCCATCCTACGCCAAGCTCCGGTGACCCGGTGTTTAAGATGTCCAGGGGAACCAGAAGAAACCCAACTTGGGCCAAAAGATCCCACGCCAGCAAAATAGAAGAAGGCAGAGCAACCAAAACCCTACGACATCTACATCGACGATTCTTTCTGCCTGTTTGTTGATGGAAGTTCAAACCATCAAGGAGCGGGGGCAGGAGTGGTTTTAGTATCGCCAGATGGACGAATGATAAAACAATCAATCCGTTTGGGATTTAAGGCCTCAAACAACGAAATAGAATATGAGGCACTGATTGTTGTACTAAAACTAGCAGTAGCAATAGAAGCCGATGAGGTGGTAGTCCTCTGTAACTCCCAGCTTATTGTGAATCAAGCAACGGGTGAGTATGCAGCCCGAGATGAAAAGATGATAGCCTACGTAATAGAGGTTGTCAGGATGCTCACACTATTCCAAGATTACCGGCTACAACAGGTTAGCCGAGATGACAATAGTCATACCGACGCCTTGGCTAACCTAGCTAGCGCCATGAAATTAGGGGAGGCCAGGACAATATGGTTGACTATTTGTCAGGCCCAAGTGTAGAGCCTTTGATAACGGAGTACAAAGCAATGTGCGTAGAAATGGCTCATAGCTAGATAGACACCATAGTTGTGTTCCTCAAAGAGGGCAGACTACCAAACGACCGAAAAGAGGCACACAAAACCAGGTTGAAGTTGGCCAGGTTTTGCCTATCAGTAAAAGGCCATCTGTACAGAAGATCCTTCACTGGGCCTCTACTCCGGTGTGTGCATCCCTCTCAGGTAGAGGACTTTTTATATGAGATCCATGAATGAGTTTGTGGAAGCCATGCAAGGGGTGGGTCACTTGCCCATATAGCCATATACCAGGGATACTGGTGGCCATACATGCAAAAGAATGCTGAAGCCTATGTCAGAAAGTGTGAGAAGTGTCAAAGGTTTGCATCTTTGATACATCAGCCAGCTGTAGATCTGAACCCAATGTCCAGCCCTTGGTTGTTTGCCCAGTAGGGCATGGACCTAGTGGGACCGCTGCCCCAAGCAACTTGACAGAGAAAATTCTTGTTAGTAGCCATAGATTACTTTACAAAGTGGGTAGAGGCCGAACCTCTTGCAAAGATTCGAGATATTGATGTAAAGAACTTCATCTGGAAGAACATAATAACCAAGTTCGAGATCCCAAGGGCCATTATAACAGATAATGGCACTCAGTTTGACAGTAAGCTAATTAAGAGCCTTTGTGCAAAATACAAGATTAAAAACTATTACTCTACTCCTAGTTTCTCCCAGAGTAATGGTCAGGCAGAAGCATCCAACAAAACCATCTTGGATGGGATCAAGAGGAGGCTAGAAGCAGCCAAAGGCAAGTGTGTGGAGGAATTACCCAATGTGCTGTGAACATATTAGACTACGCTGAAAAGATCAACTTGGGGAGTCCCCTTTTGCCATGGCATATAACACTGAAGCAGTCATCCCACTGGAGGTCGGCATCCCTAGAATCAGAACCCAGAGAGTGGAGAATGGGACCAACGAGGCATTCTTGGCCCGAGATCTGAACCTGTTAGAAGAAAGAAGGAAGAGAGCAGCAATCCAGCTGGGGGCATACCAGTAGCAGCTTGCGAGGGCTTACAACAAGAAGGTCAACCCAAGGGAGTTCAAGGTTGGAGACCTCGTCCTTAGAAAAGTCGTTGGCAATAAGAAGGATTCCAAGGAGGGCAAGCTTGGCCCAAACTGGGAAGGGCCTTACAGAATCATCTCGGTTGTTGGCAATTGAGCATATTGCCTAGAAGACAGTGATGGCAAAGAGTTGCCAAGACCTTAGAACACTTGCAATTTGAAGTTTTTCTACCATTAGTTTTTGGTTTTTGAGATTTATGTAATGATTTGATTACCCGAAGTTTTAATAAAATGTTAGTCTGATTTTTAAAAAAACTTGTACAATAGGACTGACTAAGTCTTATAGCGATGTTTCTGAATGAAACATGACGAATAACTTAGACTTAGCATATGGTAAAGTTGAACTAAGTTTGCAATGTTTCTGAATAAAATATGACGAATAACTTAGACTTATCATGTGGCAAAGTTGAACCCAATTTGCCTATGATAGAGTTGAACTAAGTTGGCGATATTTTCGAATGAAACATGATGAATAACTTAAACTTGCCATGACGACAGAGTTAAACTAAGTTTGATTAAGTTAGATTAACAGAGAAACCTCAGTAGAAAACCTCGACTAATCTTTGTTTGAATCAAACCTTAGTAGCAAAAAATTGGAGTTGCATGCTTAATGTGAACACAAGTGGTACTTAGGTTCACATTAGGAGGCAGGAAGTAGGAATAGGCTTGACACTTGTTGGAATTTTTCAAAAAATTCAACAACTTAGAATCAGTCGAGGTATCCAGATAAGGGACACTTGAATTGTTTATTACCCAAGATCACCAACCAGGTTATCAAACTTGGAAAGGTGAAGTCTTGAGAAAAGATAGCAAGTATAAGTAAGGTAACAATACTTGTTGGTTATTCAAAGAATGTTTCTGAAGTGCCCGTTGGTTGAGATCATAGCATAAGGTGAACTCCGAGTAAGTAGATTAGAGATGACTAACTAAGGCTGCACCCGAGGTGATACATGTCGAATGTGTTCCAACCTGAAGTGATTACACAGTTTAGGTATACTTGAAAAAATTGCAAAGATATTCTAAGTATGGAAACATGCAAGATACAAAAGTAATTAAGTAAGCATACACACAGAGAAGCATTCAACACTTAGAAAAAAAGAAGCATGCATTCACAGAAGAAACTTGTTCAAACTACAAATGAGAGGGCACATCGGCCAAATTAAAACTGTCATTGTTCAAATTTTCAAAAAGTTACAACTGTTCAAGAAACAAATACAAACAGGAAAAAAAAAAATCTAAGTACTGAAGTCTTTGTCGGTGGTGTTGGAATGGTCAACCTTGGCCGTTGGCGGGGTCTTGACCTCAGGCGCCAATGTTGCACTTTTCTCTACCACTATCTCGACGTTAATCTCCAACAATGTTTCGTCTAAACTCTTCTCAGTGGTTTTGGCCTCGGTCTCAGGACTGGCCTTGGGAGAGCCATTTTTCGAGACCTCCATCTCTTTATCCTGAGTTAAGTCTAGGACTTGATCATTCAGAATGGGAGACTTATCCCCAGCGATGACCTCGGCTTCAACCTCGGCATTTTCTTTATTGCCTTCTTCCTCAAACTCTGTTGGAGAGAGAAGGAATGGAAGGGTAAGCTGGCTGATATCACGAAGGAGGGAGTCCTCGAGGACGGACAGCTTTTTCAAGGCTATTATCTAACCAAGGTAGTGGCCCTTGTTACAGGCCAAACTCACCTATTTTTTGTAGTCATCACGAACGTCGGTGGACCCCTCAGCATATGTCTTCTCATCAACCGCCTTTATCTTGGCTTCTTTTGAGGCAATGGCCTCCTTTAGATTAGCCTCGGCTTGGGCTTCCCTAGCTTCAGCTTCTTTGGCCTTAGCATTCACAACCTCGACAACAGCTTCGGCCTTTTCCTCAGCTAGATTTTGAGCAGCCTAAGCAGCTTTTGCCTTGTCCATAAATTGGCGGACACGCACCTCGGCCTGATTCAATGAAGAAAGGTGTTTGGCAGACTCTTTGGTCTTGTGCGTTAGCTCCTTTTTCACCTCCTCGGTTTTAACCACAAATGAGCGAGCATGTTGAATGCCCTGCAAGGGAAAGAGCAAGTTAGAGAAACTTTTTGACTAAGTACAAATGAAGAAACCAAATGAGAAACACCTAAGTTAAGGACTTACCATAACAGAGTGATGCATCATGAGTGCAAAGTTCTTGTATTCGGTGATCTCGGCCATTTTATAGACAGTGCAGCGCTGTTTTGGATGTTATCGATGGCACTATCTTTGGCCGACATAGGCTGGTCCCCAACCATGAGGGCAAGGGGCCAAGGCTCATGAAAGTGAAAAGCACTTGGGCCCTCTGTGCCCTCCAACCTCAGCTTCTTGTACGAAGGCGTGTCAGATGCTTCGACCTCGACAGGCCTCTTCTTAGCTTTGCCAAGTTTTGATATGGGGACTAAGTCCCCTAGGTGTTTTTTAGAGTCAGATGGGACCTGGGTGATGGTGGCCTTGGCTTTGATCTTCTTTACTCTTTTTGGTTTCTGCCTTAGCTGGGATTGAGAAGAAAACTGGATAGTGATCACACCAGGAATATCGGCAAGAAGGTCATCAGCAACAACCATTTGTCGGCCCATCTCCTCGGCAGTAGTGGCAACAGTTACTCGAGTGCCAAAATGAATTGCTGGCAGGGCAAAAGGACGGTTAGAGGGATCTGTGGCTGAGGAGACTGAACTTCGGCGTTTGCGGCTGCGAGTTCGTCCTACTGGAGCGTTAGGGGGAGCTTGGTATCGGCGCTGGCATTGTGATGGAGGAATTAACTAGGGGCAGAAGTAGATGGCTGCTTTGTTGGATCGGATGCGGAGGCCTAATCTATCCTTGGTAATGAAGTGGCTGGCGGGTTATGGCAGACGGAGGAGACTTACTTTTGCGTAGAACGTCGAGAAGGGGGCTTCGATAAGTTAGGATGTAGTTGAGAATGATTGGAGCCTTGCGGAGATCAATTGGCAGGCCGATAAGTTAGACCAAGTCTTTACTCAGTACGTAAGACTGGCAGAAGTTCTTTTTTGGCTGGGGGAGGGCTGCAAAGGCAAAAAAGAGAACATGAGAACAGAAAAACAGAGAGATTGTTAAATAGAACAGTAAAGAAGGGACTTCCCGATTGGGGGGGGGGGGAAAACTAAATCCTTACCCTTGTCATCCCTAAAAATTTCACGGTGCAATAGAAAAAGGTGGAGCTCATCGTCTGGTGCGAACTCCCAATGCCCGAGACAATTAGGTAGTCATCTGCCGCGCCCTTATTGGAGTCTAGAATGTCGGCTATCAACTTGTACTATGTAGATCTCGACTTGAGGTAGTATGTATAGCCGGTGTTGGTCTTGAGGCCACACATAGTGTAGCTGTACTGGATGTCGGATAGGGTAATTCTAGTATTCTGCCATTGTGCCAACTCGGCAATGCCGTTGATGATCCTAAAAGAGTTTACGGCCAGTTGGATGGGATTGAGCTTGTAGTAATAGAGAACTTCCCTAAAGATGATGTCTCGGGAAAACCTGACTCTACCCTCGATAATGGAGACTACGGGAAAGGGCATGTAGTCCTTCCCAGGCATGATAGAGTCATCATCTCCAGCCAACTGAAGCTGAACGTCGACTGGAATGGAAAACTTTTTCTTAAAGTATTCTAGTTTGGAAGGGGTGTCTACTCTCCACCTGAACATACCCATTATCTCGGCTAAAATGGGTCCGATAGTAGATTTTTGGTAACAGGCTTGGTAAAGGTTCAGAGACCTCGGCTAAACCCTGGAAAACACTAAGGATATAAAGGGATTTTTTGAAGATCTAAGGAAAACACTAAGGATATAAAGGGATTTTTTGAAGATCTAAGGAAAACACTAAGGTTCAAAGACCTCAGTAACAGGATTTTTTGAAGATCTAAAGGGAAATTTGTCTTAGTTTTCCTAAAAGATATAGGTTCTAAAACAAATTCTAAACCTAGAACTACAGGAAAAAAAATGGAAAACAAGACAAGAAAACAGAGAGGAACATAATTCAGAATCAAGAAAGCAACATTCAAGAAACATGGAAAGTTACAAATTCATAAACATTAAGTGGATGTGTGCCAATGTATGAAAATCATAAGCAAGACAAATGGGCATTCTAGAAACACAATGATGAAACCTCGAAGTACGGAACAGATTCAAGAACAAAGGTTGATTTGTAATATAGAAAATGACAACCAAAATCAGGGAATGAATGAAGAAACACAGACTATAACTACGAATACAGATTCAATGGCAACAGATACAATATAGACATATGGCAGGTTTGAAGAAAAAACATATTAAAAGAATAGTGGAAGACTGAAATTAAAGAGAGAAATTGTGAACTTACTGAAATGGGGTCAAGAACGAGAACGCCGGAGTGAGATTCGCCGGAGTTAGTCAAAAGGCATAATGGCGACGGTGTGTGAATCGCCAGAGAAGGCAAGTAGAGCAATTGCAGAGCTTCAAAGGTATGAACATAGCGAATGTTAGAGAGAGAAAATCTGAGCAGAGAGAGGAAATGGGAAAATGAAAAGTGAAGAGACAAAGAAAGAGAGAGAGTTTTGTTAAAAATTGAAAAAACGGAAAAAATGTAATGAATTTACCTGGGGCGACGTACCTATCAGGCGGCGTGGGCAGAAACGACGCGACTTGATAGCGTGTCAGGTATGAACCAATAGGGAATGGATACGTGGACAAAACAGTTGAGCAGACTGTCCGTGACAGCTCAAGCGCAGTTAGAACTCTTAAAATTCCTGAAATAATAAATGCATAACCACGCCTAGAGGGATGGTCTCTGTTGAGAGGCTTAAAGAAATTAATTCTTGGTTCTTGATCCTTGGTAAAGTGGATAGTTGAGTCCTGGTTACATGAAGCCGACATGCCATAATCTCGGTTGAAGAAAAGAGTGAATTTTAGCCGACATGCTAGATTGACAAACGGTGTAGGTTCCATCACCTCAGGTTGCTAAGATAATAGAACCTAAGGGGCAGTTGTGGGGAAGTATTTTGTGAATGACAACACGTGACAAAGGTGACGCCGAAGTGTTAGCCGAGGTGCCACGTGATTTGGTCACGCTGCTAAGATGAGCTCGAATAGGCCGAGGTTATCTGCAGAGATGCCGGAATCCAAGATAAGCAGATAAGGGACTAGAATCCTAGAACAGGAGATGATCTTAGTCTGGATAAGGATAAGGCTCAATGAGAGTTTATCCCTATCTAGCTGAAGGTCTAGGATGAGCACTAAGCTTGAGTCCATTGGAGTGAAGCTTCTAAAGGGACCAGGTCACTGCTGGTTATAAAAGTAGGACACCCTCGTGGGTCTAAGGTAAGTTCTTTCTTGTGAGTTTAAGCACAATTTGCTATCTCTGAGAGATATTGATTACTGACTTGACGGTAAAAACTGTCAATTGGAGCAAAAATTGAAGTATGATGAGAGATTTTCAAGTGCCATTGTCGAATGTTTCAAAATTATCGAACGATTTCATCATCTTTTACCGGTCGTTACTTTCAAATCAAACATCACAAGTCAGAGAAGCTCTCTTTCTTTTACAGCTCTCTCTTTCTCTCTCTCTCTCCACCAACTCCACCGTCGATGGTTGTTCATCACTTTCACCATCGATCGGCATCATTCATCCTCACCATTGGCCCGCGACCACCATTTTTACCGTCAACTATCACCATCTCAGATTTGATGCCTATGAACTCATGTTTGGGATTAATAACTTCAGATCTAAGATAAAATAACCTCATATATGTCAAAAAAATGATAAATTGATATCTTACAATGAAAAGTTGAGAGTTTTTTGTTTGTTTGTTCATAGATCTAAAGTAAAATTTGACTATAATTCATTTATTTAGTATGTACTCTGTTTTCGTAACAGTAAAACTTTACTCTAGTTAACGAAAATAAAGTTTGATTGTTGATTTGCTTAACGACAGTAAAGTTTTACTTTGAATCATAGATCTAAAGTAAAATTTGACTATAATTCATTTATCTAGTATGTACTCTGTTTTCGTAACAGTAAAACTTTACTCTGGTTAACGAAAATAAAGTTTGATTGTTGATTTGCTTAATGACAGTAAAATTTTACTATGAATGACGCTGCAATTTTGCCTTACTTTGATAATGATAGTAAAATTTTATTGTCTATGTCAATTTCAACGATATTTTGTTTTATTTTTTTAAGGAATTTCATAGTAACCTGAATCTTATTTGATAGAACTTGAGGAGAAGATTCTAAAAATACTAATTTTATTAAAAACCGACATCTAAAAATAAAAAGGGCACATATGTGGATACAGGTTGGATATGTTTTACAGTATAACTCATATTAAACTTATATTGTTTTTTGCAGTAACATTTTATTGTTTTTCAGAGTAAAATTTTACTCAAAATATTCATTTCTACTGAACAAACTCCATTACAAATTCTTTTACATAAAACTAATCAAGAACATTAAAAATATCTATTAAAGTGACAATGTGAGACTCCTAAGTTTTGTAAACCCTATTAAGTCCCTTACTTTGAAATTATTTCTTTAAAATCGCTCAATTTCTTAATTAATTACAATTTTAACCCTAGGATCAAAATACACGCACTAACTGAAAACTCGCAAACCCTAATCGATTTCGTAACGTAGAAATCATTTCTAATACCCTAATACTGATTGACTCCCTAAATATGAAATTACCACTTGAAAACCCTAGGTTTTTCCGGTCTTTATCACGTTCGTCAGTTGATTGCGTTTTTGTTCGAAACAAGAAATCCCAACCGAATTAGATTCTCTAACCCCAATTTAATTTAATTCTACACTAAAATAAATGTTCCAATTCATAAATTAAATCCCAAGCCCTCACATTTTTCTTGAATCACATTTTGACTCCAAACTAGTACCATTACACACATATATACATATATATATTTGTACCTTTCTTAAATAAATAATTTTGTACACAAATATCTTCATATATATATATAATCAACAAAAATCTCCCCAAATCTAGCACATGCCCAACCATCACCCTCTCTAGGCTACAATCATAGGCACTTTAGAGACAAATTCCTTAAATCATGGAAAAAGTATCATTGGTACCCCCAAATCAAGGAAAGTTGTCTTGTACTTGTAACTATCTTGGTTCTACTTAAGCCTAACCCTAACTAAATCATGCCTTAATACATGATTAGGCTCCCTAATGATCCCTCATTCTGTTACATTCTAATTAAATACATCTCAATTCCATTACATTCCAACCAATGGGCATTTGGACCTTTTACACCAATTTTATTATAAAAACACCACCACCCTTCACATGTTACACATCTCATACACTCACACACCTACACATTTTGTTGAGAGAAAGAAAGAAGAGGAAAAGAGTGAACTTTGTTAGTGAAAGAGAGGAAAAGAGGAGAAAATTGTGCAAACACTTCACTAGGCAATCAAGTAAGCCACAACACAACTCTCTCTTATTTTTCCTTTCAAATACATGCTCTTAGAAGTTTTAAACATTCATTTCAAATGTGTTTTGATGGCATTCTTGTGTTAAAAATGAAAAGAGTTGAGCCTTGGTTCTACCCTTCTTGTATTTCTGTTAATCGGTATAAGACTACATTTTTCCATATCAATCTCTTGAACTTTCCAAAGGCACACATGCACCTTAAATTTCTGAGTTTAATACATATTATTTATCATTTTTTTATCACAAGAGAAGTGGAAAATTTCCCCTACTTGACCTCTTTTCTCACCAACTTTCTTATTTCAAGAACTGTGCTAAAAAAATCTATTTTATAGCCAACTTGCGAAAATTCTAGAAAAATGTATAAAAATCTTCTGGACCTCAGTTTTATGTAAAAATATTCCTTAAGAAGTTATCTTTCAAGTAAAATTGTTTTGATTGAAAATGAGAGAGCGGTTTGTAAGAAAATCCAATTTTCGTAACGATCAACGAATCTGGACAGCACTGGAGTGTTTTTTAAATAACTAAAAATCTAGAAAAGCTATCACATTTCTGAAACATGTTATGAAAATTAGAGTAAATTCTCTACGAACCATAGGAAGGCTAGGTTCAGGAAAGATCTAAAATAGCCCTTTTAATTTTAATCTTTAAATGGTATTGAATCTGGAAATTTAGTTTTGCATGTGTGTCTTATGCTCTTGTGTTGATGAGTATGCTTATTAGTACGTGATCATGTCTTGGGATGATATTTCATGTGCTATGGTTATGTTCCTTATCTTCTTCAATTGATGATGTTCATGCTTATGTGGATGTTACTACCTTATTAAGTTGTTCTAACTTTAATTTAAAACATTTAACTCAATGGGAAACTTAATTGGGGTGGTATTGGGTTTTCGTTCACTTGAATATTGAAGAGATGATAATGTGTTATGTATGGATTGATGGGATATGGTCCTTAATTGAAGGTTAAGTTTTGCGCAAGCGATTGTCGCGTAAACCCTAAAATGGAACGAACGTATTCGAACTCTTTGCAATGGTTTGATTGGTGAGATAAGGTTGGATCTGGATAGGACATTCAGGAGGATAAAACTTTTTGTGGAAAGATAAGGTTGGATTCTGGGTGACAAAACCTTTTTCTTTTCGCTGTCCCTTTTGAGGCCCTGCGGTTGGCGCTACGCGGTATATAATCGTTGGTAGGCATCCGATGTAAGTTCTGCAACAAAGCAGCAACATGGGGAGTTTCGAATAGTCCGGTGTCCAATTCTTTTGGTTGGGAGGATGAAATCGCTTTGGGAGATTTCTAGAATACTAACATCTAACCTTGTAATCCTTATTATTGACTTGAATATCATGCTTCATTACTTGCTTGTTATAAAGGTGGTGGGGCATTGGATTGGGAAAAAGGGACGGGGTGTGTGTGTTTACTGGGCATTCAAAGCTCATGGTGTTTCATGTCAAGTATTGAAGACTATTAGAACGGTCGAAGGCAAAGCTGAAGCATTTAAGGACATACGGCTACCCTAGGAGGATTAGAAACTAGTTTGTAAACGTGTTTTGAGATTGTAAGTGATAGATTCCACGTTGTATTTAAGACATGATTTTGTAATTTGTATATATATATAATATTTGTAACCTATCCTTATACTCCGCCAACTCATGTAGGCCTTATATTAATACCTTGTCAAGATCTGTCAAAAGGTAGCTTTGCTATCTAAGGTGGTTGGACTTAGAAAGGAAGTTATTTTTGACTCCTCCGACCTTCCTGAGATCTTGCTTGGTTATTAGCCAAAGGACTCATTAGTGACGCTTCCTACTCTTATAACCTTAGAGAAACCCTGTCTTTAATGGTTAATATATTATATGATGTTCCCGATTTTTGGGGCGTCACAGACAAATTGAATTACAAAGCAACTCAGTGAATTGGATAAACAAGCATTCAACAACACAGTAAAAATGGACTGTTATTGCAAAAGTACTACATTATTTTCATACTTTCATTACAAAATAATAATGTCTTTCATGACAATGTCTCCTTACAAGTCTTCTTGTGTATGACCATACTTTTTACATCTACCACACTATGCTCGTCTTATACTCTCACCTCTAAATAGAATCTTATTCTTTCTTAGCCTATTGGGTAGCTTCTTACAAATTGGATGAAAGACAACAAGATCATCCACAACTATCTGTAGCCTTTGTATTAACAATACCAATTGTAAGAGGAAAAAAATTTGAAAAAGAGAACATTTTACAATTAGTAAGTATCATACACAAAAGGCCAAAAAAATAAAACAATAAAATTTTACTATAATTAGAAGTAGAAGTTTACTATAAAAATAAGTAAAATGTTACTCTGAAATTAAGTAAAATTTTACTTCGTAAGACACTGACGGCAGTATCTACCTTGATCTCCATCCTTCGTTGTAGTTGATAACAATATGCCTTTATATTTGCCATTCAGGAAAGTACCGTCAATAAACAACAGAAATCGGTTAAATCCTTCAATGTACAGCTTGACACAACTTTCAACACAATGGTACAATCACCATATTTGCATAACAACATAAGTGGTGGAACCATTTTTCAAATTCGCAATCAGTTGATAGTAAAAATTTATTGTCAATCAAAGTAAAATTTTATTATCACTACAAGTCCAAAAACAAATCACAGAAGCACACAGTATCAGAATAAAATTTTACTGTTATTCTATCAAACAAAAACAAAACATATAATACCAAAGTAAAATTTTACTCTCATTTTATCAAACAAAAACGGAGCACATAAAACTAGAGTAAAATTTTACTCCTAAACAAAAACAGAGCATATAGTATCAAAGTAAAATTTTACTCTCTTTCTATAAAACAGAAACAGAGCACATAGTACCAGAGTAAAATTTTGCTCTCATTCTATCAAACAAAATCAGATCATACACAATAAAAATGAATATAAAAAATAAATAAATAATCAATAAATCAACATACCTGATCAAACTCAAACAATAATCAAACATGTAATTGAAGCAAAACTTTTAAAAATTGATCAACACTCTCAATCTTGATGAAACTCTCAAAATTTGATACAGATTTGTATAGATTTGAAATATAAGCTCTCGTTGATACAGATTTCGAAATTGCCGGAGAACACATGTATAGCGATCCCGTTTTTCCCTTCCTTGTTTACTGTATTCCAGACTTAGTTCCGTGGATGTGTTGTTGTCGTATTCTCATTTCCGTCCTTTACTCTTTGTATGTAAGTCTTGGGTTGTGTTGGGTAGGTTTGAAACAGGTTGGTTGTGTTTAGAAACCTAGAGTTGATGCCCATAATTTTGCCTTCACGCTCAAGCGAGGCTTTTGACGCTCGAGCGGGACCTTTGATTTTGCTTCTCCGCTCGAGCAGGCATTTTGACGCTTGAGCGTGATTTTCCATCTCTCAGTATTTTGTCTGTAGGTCATTGGACGCTCGAGCGTCCACTTTCACGCTCGAGTGGGGACCATCGTCTGCAAAACTTCTGGAAGTGTGCATCCGATGCTCGAGCGGTGCTTTTGACACTCGAGCGTAAGTCTGTGTCTGACGCTCGAGCGGACCTGTTTGTATATTAGTCCGAATTTCGACTTTTTGGATCACTTTTTCGGTACCTTTTCTCTCTTTAACTTTTCAAAACCTCCATTAGAGAGCTCCTCACTCTAAACTTCAACTTCTCTCTAGGGTTTGATCTAGTTTGAGTGATCTTCTGTCTTAATGTCTTTGTAAAAAGTGTAGAGCTTAGCTTCGGCTATATTTCCATCCGAAAATCTTGGGTTTTAGAGCATTTCAAAATTCTTCATCTTCTCCATTTGGTCTCATCTTTTGAGGTAGGGATAACTACTCACTTTTATGATCTTTGACATAACCTTTTGGTCATTTTGATTTAATGTTGAAGTTAGGTAATTTTGGTTGTTAGGGTTTCAAAATGTATAAAGAGGGGTTTTGTTCTCTTGGGCCAATACATGTGTATTTTGGGTCTCAAATGGGGTTATTGTTGTTTATTGTTGGTATTTGAGCCTTTGGGTCAATGTTGAGAAAAGAGGGAGAAAAGCCCTAATTTTATGATATGAATTAATTTGTATAATTAATTTGGAAAGTTATGGAAATATGAAATTGAGTGGGAAATGATGAAGTCGGTTTACAATAATGTTGAATGGTGGAGTTGGATTTATAAACCGCTCACTTTTGAAATTGTTGGTAACCTATCTGTTGATGCATTTATTATCTGTTTAGAAATAATTGTTTTGGGCTATCGGTGGAGGATAGTCTTGATTGTGGTAGACACTGCATGATGATTAGGTGAATTAAAACTAATCGGTTGAATATGTCATCGAATATGACGGTTGGAATAATATATCGAATTTGTGTATTGATATATTGTGTATATGATAATTGTTTATATACATTGTTTTGTATGGGAGGAGATAAGAGATGTACTCCACGATTTAGGAGGAGATAGGGGATGGACTCCTAAACTGGATATTATTTAGGAGGCGATAGGGGATGGACTCCATTGATACAACGAATCTATGTATCATTTGTGAAGTATGGAAGTGTTTTATTATGAGTTGTTATTGCATGTAAATTGTGAAGTATGGAAGTGTTTGTTATGAATTTTAATTCATTTGAATTGTTGATATTGGAAAGGTTTTTAACATGAGTCGTAGTCTCATGGGAATTGTTTGGCCAGGTTCTGAGCTATGTTTATAAATCGAAATTGTTAAGTAAAGGAAAATGGAATGAAGCATGGACATATGTGTCATGGAACTGAAATGTGTTATGAGTTGATTTATATGGGTTAAACATTTATCAAATACTAATATTTTAGTTGTTGCTCATATTATGTTTAGCATATCTCTACCGGGCGTTGACTCACCCTATATGGGACATCATTTTCAGGTTCAGGTGATATGTCACCTCCAAGGACGTAGCTTGGGAGGCTTGAGGCGGATAGCTCTTTTTGTTGTTCTCTTTTGTATATTACATGTATATCAAGCCATGGGCTTATTTTGTGTAAAGAGTTAGAACTCTACTTTTGTTGAACCCAAGTGTTGACTTGAAAAGTTGTAAGCCTATAGGGCATTTACTTTTGTTGTCAACATGTAATATCTTTTGTAAGAATACTCTGATAAATGGCTATATGTTTTATTCTCTTCAGTTTATGGATGTAATGAATGCATGATTTATGGGTTTATTTAAGGGCGTTACAACATGATTGAAGCAAATTTGGTGAGATCATCACCGGCGAATCGTCCATTGTTGATAGACGACAAGATCGTTGACGGCAAAATCTTCAGATTTTGAGATTGTCTTTACTGATTAGATTTTTAAATATATGAGATCATTGTATATATCAATCATATTTTGAAATATATGATATATATATATATAAGGGCAATATTGTCCAAAAAAATGAAAATTATGGTGTGTCCTTACTAAATTACATGCCTCTTTTTCAGGGACTTTTTGAAGCTAAATTAGTTAAACTGTCTTTACCCTAAAAAAAAAGCCTAAAAATTGGGGTTTCATCAAAAATCCCAAAATAAGAAAAATTAGTGAAGCATCTCTCTTCAACTTTGTGTAGTAGGAGATGTCAAAGATATATTTTTTTTTATTAACTGAAGTCCCTCAAAGAAATTTTACCTGACTCAAAGAAATTTCTGCCTCAACTCAAAGAAATTTCAATTTTCACAAAGAAATTTAAAAATTGAAATTTCTCTGAGTCATGGCCAAATTTCTCTTAATCGGGTCAAATTTTTTTGAGTCAAATTTTTTCTATGAAAATGTTGAAGGACCTTAACTACTATGAAAATATTGTATGTCTTTTATCTTATAAAATCTTAATATCAGGAATCTTACAAAAAATTTCCCGATAAAGGACATATAATATTTTCATAAGATAAAGGACATATAATATTTTCAAGAATATTTGAAATATTTTTATAATATTTTTATCCATGGACATACAATATTTTTATCGAGACATACAATTTATATGAAAATATTATAAAAATATTGTATGTCCTGATAAAAATTTCCCGATAAAGGACATATAATATTCTTGCGAGAATTTGATTAGAATAAAAATTTTGCAAGAATAAAGAAATTTGAAATTTTAATTACAAGTAACCCCATGGATAGATTACAATTTTCTCGTGTTTTGTATTTTTTGTTATATATATATAAATTTGTAATGAATTAAATTTTAATTATATGGGTTGTATGTAAAGTTTAATTTAATTTATATATATATATATAATTTTCATCATCTGCATGTTGAACAAATTTAAAAAATATTTTACAAAATTGTCTCCGTCCGGCCATAGCTTCGACGCACCTTTTGTAATACGTTTTTTCACAATCTATAGCATTGATGTTATTAACCCTTGCATACCATTAACCAAATTAATGACATAAGCATACCTAAAAAATCCAGCATTTACACTTTTATGACTGCTGGAAGAAAAAACAAAAAACAAAACAAATCAAAAAGACAAAACAAAACAAAACAAAAAAGTGATTCTCAATTATTTTTAGAAAAAGAAAATAAAGAATTTCAATTCTGTTAATAAAATTTTTATTAGATTTAGATCGACGGAGTCTTAACCAAAATCTCACTAAACAACACAATGATGAAACAATTGTGTTGAGATTCTATGCCTTGAAAGTTCAAGAACTTTCTTAGAATTAAAATAATGATAAAACAAACAAGAAAAAAAGAGAGAAAGAAGAAGAAAATAATGATGTAAATGATTGAATAAACAACGAAATACAAGTAAAGTATATTAAGACTACTCCTATCTAAGTTTAAACTACTCCTATATAGATTAGATCTACCCCTAGGATAGAAAAAAATGAAAATCAAGTCATGTATTGATTTCTTGAACCTTTTTACAATAGAGCCATCAATGGCAATTTATACAGAAAAATGTAGGAAAGAACTTCTGTTAACCATCATCTAACCACCCATATAACTTTGCCTTCTTTCATTATCACTTGTCCTCCATCTCTTAAATTTTCAAAACTTGACTTAATTTCTTTTAACTTTCAAGATTTTCCTGTATAATCATAATAATAACAACAACAATAATATAATAATAAGTAATAGAAAGTTTAAACCTAATTATAATAGATAGAAATTTTATTTATGGTGCAAACAATGCCCCCAACTCTTTTAGAATGAGTATTCGAAGTCTTGAAAAGTTGTATGAACATAAATATATAATAGAAATTATGAAAATTATAATCGATTGGCCATATATATATATATATATATATTTTTTTTTTTTGTTGTGGCCACATCGAAATACTCATCCATTACTGTTATATAAAAAATAGAAATAAAATTCAGAATTTATTTTTGTAAACCACTTTATCAAAATTAATTTTTGATATAACCCACAAAGCTATTGTAGTTGTTAGATAACAGAAATCATAATATCAATTGACTTTAAAAAATTAAAATTTTTGACAAAATTAACAATATGTCAAAAAATTTAAATTCATCAAATGTGAGTTGTTTATAATTTTTAGCCATATTTTAGCCATGTTTGGCTTAAAATCATACCCCCTAATTAGATTTTCACCATCATTTTGTGTTTTTTTCCAACAAATTTAGCCATATTTGGCTTAAAACCATGCCCTCCAATTGAATTTTCATTATCATTTTGTGGTGGTTGTTCATCAAATTTAGCCATGTTTGGCTTAAAATCATACTCTTCAATTGAATTTTTACCATCATTTTGTAATGGTTGTTCAACATTCTTTGTCATATTTGACTTACAACCATATCCTCCAATTGGATTAAAATACTCAATAGCTTTTGGCAAAAGAAGTTTGTATTTTTTTTTTTCCAATTAATGGCTTAAACAATTGCCCCACAAGCATGCCATTTTCAAAACTTAATTTTTCCTTGGCCATGATTTTTGTAGATAGAAAGTTTTTCTTGGAAAAGCCTCTTAGAAACACATAAAATATGTGCCTTTTAAGATTATTTAATTTTTTACTCCAAAGTTGAATTTCTTTATCAACTTGATAAAATTGACAACTAAGTTAACGAGTTTTTTCATTAAAGTAATTTATATTTTTTTACATCAAATAATATGGCGGTGATGAAATTATTTAAAATTTTTGCCAATCAAGAGAATTATTTTCTTCTTGTAGAGCCAAAATTTCACTCTTGCGCCAATAAATTTCATCCTCACAACGCCGAATTATTCTTTCCATATCATTTGTCATGCCATTATGTTGGCAATAGATAGTAGAATCATTGTCATAATATTGACAATTATTATACATGGAAGATAAGGCATTCCAATAATAATTCATACCCATTGGTAGTTTACATCCATAGGTGCACAAGATGCAAACATGCCACTTGATGGCATAATTTCTTGATATTTTATTTGTATTATTTTTTTTTTCGCCAAGTTAGGACAATGTCTCATTGGCCGTGCCAAAAATTATTAGTAAAATTTTTGTTCAGTTTAGATCCACAGAGCCTTAACCAAAATCTCACCAAACAATATAATGATCAAGCAATTGTGTTAAGGTTCTATGCCTTGAAAGTTCAAGGACTTTCCTGGAGTAAAAATAATGACAAAACAAATAAGAAAAAAAAGATAAAGAAGAAGAAGATGATGATGTAAATATTGAATGAACAATCAAATATAAGTAAAATACATTAAGACTACTTATATCTAAATTTAAACTACTCTTGTGTAGATTAGATCTACTCCTAGGGTAGAAAAGAAATGAAAATCAAGTCATGTCTTGATTTTTTAATCCTTTTTATAATAAAGCCATCAATGGCAATTTATACCCAAAAAAAATGTAAGAAAAAATTTCTATTAACCATCATCTAACCATGGATATAACTTCTACCTTCTTACATTACCACTTGTCATCCATCTATTAAATCTTCAAAACTTGACTTAACTTCTCTTTAACTTTCAAGATTTTTCTGCATAATAATAATAATAATAAGTAATAAAAAATTTAAACCTAATTATGATCGATAAAAATTTTATTTATGGTGTAAAGAAGGTGATATGCTCATTTGAGTATTTATCTTAATATAATGGAACACTCAAATTGACATTTGTGATGCAACATCACTGATTTATTCTCTGAAGTTCCACACTTGGAAGCTTTGAATCTCCTAAAGGTCAATATATATCTATTACATATTTTTATAATCATCAAATTCAGGTCAATATATAACTATCAACTATATATATTTTTATAATCTGCAAATTTTTTTTTAATTAATGTTTGTATTCATAGGCAATTAGGTGATTTAACATCAAATAAGACTTTTAAGTTCACAACTATGGATGGAATTTGTCTCTTTTCGATTAGTATTATATAAAGTATACCTTTTGAGCATCAAAGTCTTTGCAACTTTGAGTTCACGGGCTCTATGGCACCCGCCTTTCTTTCTCCTTTTAAGGCTTATCTGAAAGAGAATTAAATACTTATTATGAACGTTTTAACTGATTGTTCTTCGTTTTAAGAATTCTAATATTTTATCATTCTAATCATGACTTTAATTTTAAAATTTATTATACAAATTAAAAAAATATTATAAATTTTAAACTTTGAAAACTGAAATAATATGATAGGTGTTACATCAATAAGTAAAAAGGATTTATAAAAAAATTTGTTGGTTTGTGTAATATTACTCCCCTTTATGTTAACTTGATACATATTTAAACATTACTCTCATAAAAAGTATATAATCATTTTAGACATCTTAAAAAGTACTCTTACACCACTTGTTAAATAATCCTAAATTAAAAGAAAAATTTACTGAAAAAAATTAATACAAAATTACCCCACCATATAACACATGCCCTTAACACTTGTTAACATTAGCAATTAGCCTTAAATGAAATGAGCCCATGCCAAATTTAATGGAGTCTCCTCAAGAACATGGAAAGTTTGAGGTCTTCAAGAAAGGCAGGGTCTTGCCTTGAGAAACCAAGTAACAGAAGATGGTGATGGATGAGATGAAGCTTAGAAATTGTCAACAGCTTTAATGCTATACTTGTCATGACTTAAACAATATCTCAAGTTTTAAAAAACAGCTAAATGCATAGAAATAAAATACTGAAAAACAAACGAAAAAATATTCTGTGCAATTGAAATTCATCATGATTGTAATGCAGGCTATTTAAAAGAAATTTCAATCACACAATACATTTTGTGCATTTTTGTTTTAAATTTTTATGCACCTAGTATTATTGTTTTACATTAATTGAGTTTTTTCTTTGCATTAAAGAAATCGATCCATTGCCATCATATTCTAAATATTATATGCATGAGGGGTGGACCAGTTGGGAGCAAGAGAGAAAGAGATGGGGAAAAAAAATTCAATATAATTAGTAACCATGTGATAGGCACCTAATACTAGTAGTCTCGAATCTGGCATAATGTTTCAATGTCTCTCAAGCCCTCTCTTTCATGGTTTGAGGCTCTATTATTATTATTATTGTTATTATATTATTATTAGTTTAAGATTAGAGACTAAGCTAGCGACAAAAAATGAGGTGGCCTCGTGATTTATGGTGATCCCTTTGGAATAATCATGAGAGAGCTTGTTAGAGATGAAACTTTGATCCCAATTGATTAGTATCAAGCACTGTGTCAACACTCTCCTTTCACACATGCAATCATCAATTGCCTCCTAATGTTTTTTTTATTATTTTTATTGAAAATTACCATTAATTTTGATAGGCTTGAAAAAATATATTAAAATGTATTAAAAAAAAAAATATTTAGAGATGTGTAAAAAGTACTTTAAAACTCTTTTCTTTTTCTTTTTCTTTTTCTTTTTTTGTTGATATGTTTTTTTCCCATTGACTATGGCTCGCATGGCCTTTTATTATTTTACATTTGCATCATTTCCTTTTC
The DNA here is from genome assembly GCA_036172215.1 of Camellia granthamiana. Lineage (NCBI taxonomy): Eukaryota > Viridiplantae > Streptophyta > Magnoliopsida > Ericales > Theaceae > Camellia > Camellia granthamiana. Next base: position 49,403,978 of record CM069916.1, on the reverse strand, counting down.
TTTTTTGTCTTTTTTCTTTTGGAGGAAGCGATTTTGCATTACTAGACTCTAAAATCTTGTTACATATTATTCTGAATCCTCCCACAATTACATAAATTATTTTTTTGATCAGCGAAGAAAACTTTATTGATAAAAAACAACACAATTACATAAATTATTATTGAATTGATTTATTGGGCGAACAAAAAAAAAATTATTGCATTTATATTGGACTTTTGTTAATTAGATATTGTTAAAAGAAGGTTAATAAGAGAACCTTTTCTGCAATGATCCTTCATCAAACTTATGCTAAAAGGAGCTACTATGATTTTACAAGACGTGAATGCTCAACCACTTTTGTGATAGATTTTTAAACAATAATATTAGGGACACAAATCAAACTCAAAATTGAACACATTGATGGGTAAATTTTTACAGTACTTATTTGATGGGACCCACATCTCAAAAATCCTATGCATTTATTTGTTTTGTGTTTAATAGTGTGTTTAGTTTTTTATGTTCTAAAAAATTACTATAATTGTGTCCTTATGAATGGAATCAACAAAACGGATGACTAAAATAGATTTTGCAACTTACATTCATGCCATGAATGTTTTGACTGAAGGTATGATCTTGTAGCAAGAGCACGAGAGAATTTTTTGCCTTTCTCATACTTGTAAAGGGTCGTTATAAGGAAGTGAAATTGATCTTATTTTGCAGCCCTTGGTTTAAACTTTGTTCCACTATCTTAATTTCATGCATGACCCTGCAAAAATTATCCAATACACTTTTTATAAATAAAAAATAAAAAATCATATGCCAGTTAAAAACATATTTCATCGAAAGTCATCATGTTGCAGACTCACCAGCACCATGCTCTTGGACGCAACATTAGGGTCCAACACAATTATTTGCCCACTTAATGTTGCAGCCTAAGTAGTGAGCCGATCTAATTAATGTATATTAAAATCCAATATGAGACTCCATTCATTCACACATGTTCCGACATGGGCACATATAATACATATCTTTCATAAATCCCTATAAATATGTAAATGGTAAATTACAAATATACCTCTTGAGATTTGATTAAAATACAAATCGCACCATATAGTTCTGGAAATTATATTCCACTTCTGAGGTTTTTAATTTCATAACAAATCGCCCATTTTATTAATAAATCATCAAGTCAATTAATAATTTTTAATAATGTTATAAATATATTTCAATTAATAATTTTGGTAATTTTATTATTGTATAGAAGAACAATTATGAATTTCTTTTTTTTTAGTTAATTCTGTTAAATAAAAAATTTTAACGAGGGAATATTTGTAATTTTTCAAACTACAGTGGACAATTTGTACTTTAAGTAAACCTCATGGGTGTATTTGTAATTTACCCATATGCAAATGATGCTTAACATGCTCTTAGCTTAAAGTACAACTTTTTGAACAACAAATACTTTGATGATGTAACTTTAACTTGAAAACTTGTGAATTAATTTTCTAATAACTAATAAAAGTAACACATGCCTATTGATAAAACAATCCTCCATGTAGAAAAAACAAACCTAGAATTAATCATATATTTGTTTGGAAAGTGAGTATCAAGATTTTAAATTGGTGGAACTCAACAGTAGTGAAAATAAATAAATTATGCATCAAGCTTTGTTATATATTGTTTTCTTTGTACTTGCCACATACATTGTTACTCGCAGAGAAAACTATCTTCGATGGTGTACGGAACTCCCTAGTTTATGCCCCCAAAAAAATATTTTTTTTTGTCTCTAGAAATTGCATATATGTCAACAATAAACATTTTATTTTATGGGTATTTAGTTTATGCCTTATCTTAGCCACTAGTGCTCTTCTTTCCAATCATCAGCCATTTGACATGCCTTAAAAATAATTGGGAACCAATATATACTTTAAAAAAAAAAAAAAAAAATAGAGAGAGCAAATCCAAGGTCCAAAAAAAAGAAGAAAAAATATAATGGATAAGCAAGCATGCATAATATATATAGTATAGAGAGATAAGGTGTAAGATCACCAAATATTTTCAAAAGTTGATTGTTGTTTGTGTGTGAAGCAAAAAATAGACTCTTTTTAACTCTTGTAGTGTCCCATATGTTGGGATTATGTTCCTATATATTTATTTTCTCCAATCTTGTGGGGATAAAAGAGTTATATTTAAGAGGATATATATACATTCATAGTCACATTGGGTATTTATTTAAATCTATTACTTGGACAATAATGATCCTACATTAATTTGTTTGTTTAATTTACTAAGCAACATATAAATAAGCATATTTTTGTCTGGTGGGTAGTTTGGTTGGATGCTCTACTCAATTGCAATTTGTTCTTTCCCATTTAAATTTCTAATCAATCAGAATAATCTCTATCACAACTAACTTATTACAATATTAGCCCTCATTTGGGATGAGGATTTTTGGGGCTAAAAATGTTAAAATAATTACAAAAAGATAAAATAAACTAAGGGGTTGTTTGGAATGTCCTAAATAAGTGCACTTTTTGACTTTTTGCACTAAAAAGTTGAGAAAAAAAATATGGTTGTTTGGGTTAACTTTTTGACTTTTTATGAAAAAATGTGTATTAAAAAATTGTATAAATTAGTGTGTAAGGGAAAATTAGGATTGGAAGTTATGCAGCCGTAATTTTTAACTTTTGGTGAATAGTGATAACTTTTTAACTTCTTGAGTAACTTTTTGACTTTTTGGCAACTTGCCAAACTTGGCCTAAGATGTCAATTAGATAAATGTTACATCCAAATCATAATCATTTTATTTTTTCTCTCATAAAAGTCAAATAAGCCAAAAAAAAACTCATCCCAAATGAGACTTTTCAGCCCCGGGTTAAAATAGTCAAAAAGTCAACAATCCAACTCATATCTCAAACGAAGCCTTAGTGGATGTTTGGGAAGTGGGTTTTTATGTAGGTTTTTTTAGTTGTAGGATATTATTAGAGAAATTTTTTTTGGTGTTTGGAAAGATAGCTGGGTTTTTTTGTGGTTGGATGTAATGTTTGTGAGAGAAAAAGTAAAATAATTATGGGATTGAATGTGATATTTTATTTAGATTTGTTTTTTTTGGTTTTGCAAAACTTTGTCTTTTAGTGAAAAAAATCAAAAAACACCCAAACAAAAATCTTCTCAAACACCGCCATATAAATTAATAAAAACTAGCTTATTAGAATGTTTTAAAGCAATTAAGTTTCATTTGAGTGCTTTTGGAATCAGCTTAATAATCTCAATGTACTATTGGGCGAACCATTTTAATATCGTTTGAGTGCGTGCAAATTAAGCAACATTTAGCATAATGAAGTTGCTAATGCAATGTCATCGCACGTTTAATGACTCACTAGTAAATATAAATGTGCTTGTTGGTGTCATTTCCATATTTATGCAATGTCATCATAAGGTATCGTTCCAGTTTTAACAGATAGTTGATTAATGCTCAATTTGATGTAATTTTCATAATTTAAAAAATAATAATTATTATTATTATTATCTTCTACCGAGTGAAAAAGTATTTTTAAAAAATAAAATATATTTCAATGCTGCAGGGGGAGATCAAATTGCAACTCATTTTATGAAATTGTAAACTCAACATTTTTTTGACATTCAAGTCAAAAATCAAAAAACAAAAAGAGGGGAAAAAAAATTATTCTTCCAATTAACTTTTTGTGATATTCTGGCCTCGTTTGGGAACAGGCTATTTTAGTAACTTTTTGACTTTTTATGAAAAGATGTGCAGAAAAGTAGAGAGGTGATGTGACTAGTTTTAGTTGACTTTTTGACTTTTTGGCTAAAATAGCCACTCCCCAAACGACTGTTTTTCTATTTCTAGGAAGGATTTGTCTTCTCTCGGGTCCAAATTATTGACCGGAGGGTGTTGTCCGAACTTGTGAGACTCACTATGGGTCACGTTTTAATTATTAAAATTGTTTATTTTGTCGGGCTCTTAGAGTATATCACCCATAATTGCAGTTTATTCAATTTATTGCATTTCTCATAAAAATAAAAAATAAAAATAAAAAAGGACGACAAGTGTATTTTTAAACATAGTCAATTCAATTTTATTTTTATTTTTTTTGTGACAAACGTATAAATTGAATAGGTTACAAATATCGGATCGGTTTAATTTTTATATGAATGAGACATACAATGAGTTTTACAAAATGATTAATTCAAATTATTAAAACGGGCCTCAGTAAATCACATGGGCCGGATAGCAGCCTCCAAGTGGAGGGGAGCCCAGTCGGAGAAGGGAAGCATGAGAATTTCAATAAATAACCCATTTTTGCGTGTGTGTCATTATATATTTCTTAAATAAACCTAAAAGGACTTAAAACAATGAATTGAAAAACTAGGCTGCTTTGTTCGGTTTTAGTTTTAGAAATTAATTTGAATAGAAATTATTTTTTTTTTTAAATAGAAATTAATTTGACAAAAATAAATATTAAAAATATATTTTTCAATTTTCTAAAAATATCTTTAACCTTAAAAAATGTAGAATCATATAAAAATTATGAGCATTTTATTTATTATTTTTTACGTTAAAGTAGTTTTAAATATTTTTGAGAAATAGACAAACGAAACCAAACCAAACTTCATACACATTCTTGTGGCCTGAGGCCCATTTCACGAAATTAAGTATTTTAGTTGATGCCCACTAGTTTGAAGAGGTGTCAATATAGGGCCGTTGGCCCCAAAATAAAGGAGCCCCAAGTTCAAATTTGTATTTGTTTTTAAACTTTCTTTCTTCTACTTTAAGGTTTTTTTGTAATAATATTTGTATTAATTTGAAGTTTTTTTATAATAATTTGTTGTATTTGAACTTCATTGTCACTGTGATTCATTGTGCTAATGTACAATTTATAAATAATAAAAAAAAAATTCTTGGCATGGGATTCTTTGTTCTCTTGTCCTAGTACACTTTTAATCATTAAATCATATCTTGAGATTCTACATATTAAAAATGGATTGAAATAGAGAAATTAAAATATCTAAAAACAAAAATATTTTGTGGGTCCATTTCAGACATACCTCAATAATTCAAATTGTTTATCTTGTTGCGCCCGTCAAATAAATCATCCATCGAAAAAACATGTTTCAACCATGTTTGTTTTAAAAAAATAGACGACAACTGTGATTTTGAAAATGAATTAGCATTTTTTTTAAGACAAATGTTATTCAAATATATGGATACTGAAATCCAATCAAATTGATTTTTCACATAAATTAAAAGTTGAACAATTCAAATTATTAAGATTAGTCCAGAGTAGATTCATAGCCGTTATCTGGGCTATTATACTTTCTTTTTCTTTCTTTTACAAAAGAATATATATCTGAAGAATATATAAAGCTAGACTACTAATTTAATCACCTCAAATCAAAATCCTGAATCTTTTGTATTTCCAACCTAGTTGGGTATGGTAGGCAAGATTGCAACATATATATGATGAGAATTTTAGTAAGGACCAATAAGATCTCCTTTGGTGATGTTCTTGGTATATAGATCACACTGTACATGTAGGTCATATATTCTATCTAATTTATTCTCTGCACATTCATATTAAAAAGTTGTAGCAGGTTCTATCTTGGTTCGATTTACATTATTATTATCCTCTCATCTTCAAAAGATTCTACATTTTAAGATTGTGATGCTTTTTTCGTCATTGTTTATCCTATACACCATTTGTATACATGAGCACAAGCATACACTACAAGAAAAATGACTTTTGGCGACTAAATTTTTAGTCGCCAAAAGTCTATTTTTAGTCGCCGAAAGCCTGTTTTTGACTTTTCCCGACAAAATTTTTTAGTCGCCATAGTCGTCGCGTATTTGTGGTCGGCGGAGGGTATTGGCGACTAAACCTTTTTTAGTCGCCAAAAATAGGTTTTTACCGACTAATAAATTAGTCGCCAATAGTGTTTTTCACTTTGGAAAATAATACATTTACCGACTAAACTTTAGTCGCCAATACTCACTCAAACGCCGACTAAATCGCTTAGTCGCCAAAGTCAAGACTTTTGGCGACTAAAATATTAGTCGCCAAAGGTGTTATTCCGAAAAAAAAAAAAACTCCCTTTTTTTGCTTCTCCTGAGTTTCGAACCCGAACCACACGCCCTCCACACGCCTTTTTGCAACACACGCCCTCCACTATGCCACTACAAGTTCGCATGAATATATATGCAATATATATTATTTACATACTATATTAACCGGATTAATACAAAATAATAATATATACAAATATAATTATTTTAATTCAATTTAATTAATTAAAAAATATATTATTTACTAAAAAAAAATTCTGGCACTTTTGGCGACTAAAGTTTGTTTTAGTCGGCAAAAGCCCTCCATTTAGCTACTAATTTTTATTTAGTAGCCAAAAACAGCCACTTTTGGCGACTAAAGTTACGTTTAGTCGGCAAAAGCCCTCCATTTAGCTACTAATTTTTGTTTAGTAGCCAAAAACAGCCACTTTTGGCGACTAAAGTTACATTTAGTCGGCAAAAGCCCTCCATTTAGCTACTAATTTTTGTTTAGTAGCCAAAAATAGTACTTTCAGCGACTAAAGTTACATTTAGTCGGCAAAAGCCCTCCATTTAGCTACTAATTTTTGTTTAGTAGCCAAAAATAGCACTTTTAGCGACTAAAGTTAGGTTTAGTCGGCAAAAGCTCTCCATTTAGCTACCAATTTTTTTTAGTAGCCAAATATAGCACTTTTGGCGACTAAAACTCAGTTTAGTCAGCAAAAACCCTCCATTTAGCTACTAATTTGTTTTAGTAGCCAAAAATCTGCACTTTTGGCGACTAAACCATTTTAGTCGCCGATTGTCCTACTTTCAGCGACGAAAATTGATTTTTTAGTCGCCAAAAAAGGATTTTCTTGTAGTGATACACACTATATAGAATGTAATTGCAAGATTAACAACCACAAGTAATTAATTCTATCAAAATCATTGCATATGTATATAATATAGATGTGCACTCAGGGTGAGGGTACAATTTTTCTACTCTCGTGCATTTTACGAAATCAGGCTGATTGGCTCTAGCCCTTGGGTGTTTCACATGTCACTACCATAATCTCTCTCTTTATCGGGTAATTATTTAGTAATCTTGAAATATGGACACATGATATTTCATAGTGTTATAATTGGTAAAAAAGGTAAGTGGAGTATAAACATGAGAGGGTATATTAGCCCTGTTTTGTAGAGCTGTGGGAAAGTGCTTATAGCTTATGCCTAAATAGTTTATAGCTTATAACTATGAACATAAACTGATTTCTGACTTATAAATTAAGCATCTCCTGCCCCACTCAAAGAATAAGCTGATTTCTGACTTCCAAAAAGCTATAAGCTATAAGCTAAACCAAACACATCCAAATAACTTAAATTAAGCTGAAAGCTGAAATAAGCAGCTTTTAAGCTGCACCAAACAGGCATATTGAAGATAATTAGTTATGGAGTATAAACACGTGCTACTTCGAGAATATTGAATAATTTTTTCTCTTTTTCTATATCTATATTAACTTTTGACCCATCCGATGCATGAGATAAAAGACATATATATATATATTTAAATAAGGCCAAATAACTTCAATTCTTTTTCTCCTAACACATGATGGCATTAATATATCCAAATTTTAGTGGCATATACATAATCTGTCTCCATTTCGTCCACTTGGTATTAAGGAGATTCTCTTTATATATAGACTAGAATGTATGCACACTCTTATGATGAGTAGTTACAATTCTTAAATTTATAGATGTGCAGTTATAGAAGAAAGTATTTACTCTTACGCTATGTTTGATAACTTAGGAGAGAAAAGAAAAGAAATCATTACTTAAGTAATAAGAGAAAAGAAAAGAAAAGAAATGATTGTAATTTCTCTCCTTTTTGTTTGGATAAGTAAAAAATAAAATAAAATAAATAATTGTGATTTATCTCCTTCTTGTTTGGTTAGATTTCATTAAGAGAAAAGAAAAGAAATTATTTTATATTATATTACCAAAACAACCTTTTTATATTTTCAATCATTTTATTTCTTTTATTTTTATAGGGGTAAAATTGGTATTATGAAAATATAAATATTTGTGGGTTTCTTTTCTCTCCCAATCTCTTCACTTTTGGGAAGATTGAAAATAAGGGTTATGAAATAAATGAGTTTCTCTCTATTTCTCCACATTTCTCTCCACTTAAGATAACCAAACAAGGAAGAGAAATACGTTTCTCTCTATTTCTTTTCTTTTCTCTCCAAATCACTCAATCCAAACACAGTGTTAATGGTATTTTCGGAAACAGTTCTCTTAGGAGTATTTTCAGAAATAAGAATTCTGTAACATCAATACCAATTTCAGCTTGCACTTATATAATAGTGTAGATATCTATATATTAACAATGGATGCAAACACGATGTGTTTGTAATTTATATTTAATTTTTTTAGTGATTTGATAAATGAAAAAGATGGGTTGAATTTAATAAGTATTAGCGGTTATTTTCTAAAATAGTTAACAATATGAACAATTTTGAAAGAATGAAAAAAAAAATGTTACAAAATTTCAAAACATTTTGAATTGTGTGCTTTGTTATATAAAATTAAATAGTATATATATACTCAATCATAGCATTATAAAATAGACAACATTGACAAGAATGTAGAGAGAGACATGCATGCTTTACGAATGGGGAGCAAGTGGAATGCAAAGTGCCTTTATTAAAAAAGAGAAGAACGAAAAATGGTGGATGATTGTCTCTTTCCTGTAATTTTTATGTATTAGTGCGTTTTAAATTCTTGTAGTACAAATCTAAAAAACTAAAAAATAAATAAATAAGTGGAAAGTGGTGAAACAAAAGTCATAAAATTGTCTTATGTTTTAAATAGGTCTCTTATGTTTTAAGGTGGTTTTCTATTATTCACTTTTTTAGTAGGATATATCTTGTTATGTATTGGTAATGGCCTCAATCAAGATAAGGATAAAGAAGATCCCAATAAAAAATCTGTTGATCTTATAACTAACTTCAGTAAGCAAAACTTACCAGATATAAGAGTATTTACAGCGAAAGTATTTGTGTGTCAATGTAAGATATTAGCCAAAAAGAGAAGATGGATGCTTTTTTGTTGCTCCAATGGAGATTGTGTGTGGGTTCATTGCCAAAGTTAATGCCAGATATTAAGGTGCTATTTGGTGCAGTTTTTTATAAACTAAAAACTGATAATCAGAAAGTAGAAACCAAAAGTACCCCTTCTCCAATTTCTAAATAATCAACTTTTCTCAACTTATTTAAACTATTTTTGTCTAAAAAGCTGTAAGCAGAAGCTGCACCAAACAGTCCGGCACAAATTTTCAAGTTAAAATAAGTTATAATCACTCCTTATAATCCATACCAAACATCCTATAAAGAAATCATTAACTATAGCAATTGAACTAACAAGAGAGAGGCTCACCATGGTGCACAAAGTGATGATATACCCATTCATTCATTAAACCAATAAACGTTAACCAATAAACATTAACACACAAAATTGAGCCCTACTTATATCATATTTTTGTCATGTAACGCATTAATACACACAAATTTAACAACTATATTGAAAATGCTCTAAGAAAACTTCAAAAGCGTATTTAGATCTTAGATTTGTAGAACGAATTTCTTTTTTTTTTCTTTTTTTTTTCAATTTTATTTCTACAAATTGTCGATCCCAATGTAATCTAAAGATGAGTGTCCCATAGAATTCTTTCCCGCCTTTTAAAGTTAAGAATTCCCTCCTCCATCTAATATATGTTATCTCATAGACTTTTTATGAATCCCTTTATATCCCTATATCCTTTTCACCTTGCCCACCAATAAATATAATATAGGCCAATACATAAGAAAACTATTTTTCTTATTGTATTTCTCTTGTTTTTCTTTATATTCTTCTCCTTTCCTCCATTCCTTATCTGGGAACAGAATAAACCCAATAGTGAATCTTTGGGTTCCAAGAAATGTTCATTTCATCGTTCTATCTACATTTTTTTTTTTTTTTTTTTTTTATACTATTGAAAGTTTGTGATATTTGGAATATTTGGCACGGTAACTCTTTTTCCTCTTTTTATTTGGCTGTTATAGTTTTCCACTTGAGTGGCCTTTTCATTCAAAACAAGATCAGGCCGAAGCATACTCATCAAGCACTATAAATCCACCACCAAACTCTCTAGCCCCTCAATTTATTGGCCTATCACAAAAAAGCCACCCTTTTAGGGAAACCCATGCATTCAAAACATAATTAATCTCGTCTCTAGTGCTCATCTACAACAACTTATATCTTTCAATAAGATCACAAGCCCTCCAATCCACTGCAACTCAACCAACAACTAATATCTCCAGCAGAGGATTCAACAATGGAAAGAAACCCAATTGAGAAAATCCCATCTATACCATCTTCTTCGCCTTCATTTCTCTCCCAGAACCAGAAATGGCCACCCAACTCCATTCACACAACCCTTTCGGAGCTCAAAACCCAGCGACGAATAGCACTTCCTCTGGTAGCCATGAACTTAACGTGGTTCGCCAAGATAGCCATAACAACCGCGTTTCTTGGCCGGCTTGGACAGCTGGAATTAGCCGGTAGAACACTCGGTTTCACCTTTGCCAATGTCACTGGCTTCGCTGTCCTCAACGGGCTCTGTGGTGCCATGGAACCCATATGTGGTCAAGCTTATGGAGCCAAGAATTTCAAACTGCTTCACAAGACTCTTTTCATGGCTATTCTTTTGTTACTACTCACTACACTACCCATTTCTTTTTTGTGGCTCAGTGTTGACAAAATCCTCATTCATTTCGGCCAACAACAAGAAATTTCAATCATTGCAAAGAAATACCTCTATTATCTCCTCCCTGATTTGGTAGTCACTTCATTTCTATCTCCTCTTAAAGCCTACTTGAGCTCACAGAGCATAACTGTACCGGTTCTGTTTAGCTCTGTTCTGGCTGTAGCATTTCATGTCCCCATCAACATATTACTCTGCGAAGCTAAAGGACTTGAGGGAGTTTCAATGGCAATCTGGATAACTGACCTCATAGTTGTGGTTCTGCTAGGATTTTATGTGTTGATCACGGAGAACAGCAAGGGAGCACAGTGGAAAGAAGGCGGATGGTGGGACCAACGCGTCCGCGACTGGATCGGATTGCTCAAACTTTGCGGGCCATGTTGCCTGACCACCTGCCTCGAATGGTGGTGTGTCGAGATCATAGTCTTGCTAACAGGGCGGCTCACAAATGCCAAACAGGCAGTGGGAGTGTTGGCCATTGTGCTCAACTTTGACTACTTGCTTTACTCTGTAATGCTTTCACTAGCCACGTGTGCATCCATTAGGGTCTCAAATGAGCTTGGTGCAAACCAAGCAGGCCTTGCTTACCGGTCAGCATGCGTGTCTATGGCCACGAGCATAGTTTCTGGCTGCATCGGTGGCTTGGTTATGGTAGCAGCAAGAGGAATTTGGGGGCCATTGTTTAGCCATGACAGGGCAATTGTGAAAGGTGTGAAGAAGACAATGTTGGTAATGGCCTTGGTGGAAGTAGTTAATTTCCCTGTAACAGTTTGTGGAGGAATAGTCCGGGGAACAGCTAGGCCGTGGTTGGCCATGTATGCCAATCTTGGAGGATTCTACTTGTTGGCCCTGCCATTGGGTGTGATTTTCGCTTTCAAAGTCCATCTTGGGTTAGGTGGACTACTTGTAGGGTTCTTGGTTGGGATGATTGCTTGTTTAGCCATGTTGTTGGTGTTTGTTGCAAGGATCAATTGGGTTGAAGAAGCTGACAAGGCACAAATACTTGCTGGTGGCATGGAAGAGACTGTGAAGGATGATGGAGATGACAAGAATTTGGCAACACAAAGAAGTATCACAGTATGACAAACACAGGATTCTGGTGCACTGGGGAAGCCAAGAGTAGTTCGGTTAGAGATTTCCAATCAGGAATTCACTTGGACAGAAAAACTTCTGCAAACAAGTTCAAAGCTTTGATAAAACATGTGGAAAATTGCACAAAAAAAACTATTTTGACATGAAATGGTAACTTTAATTTTCTTTTTGAAGGAATGGAATTTAACTTCTCTCACATCTGAAAAAATGGACATCACTATGAATAGACCATACAGAAAATTCAAGTCTTCATACCAAATGTTGGACTAAAATTAGAACTGATATTTAAAGAAAATCTAAAATTGATTCAGCCATAAGCCAATTGGTAGCTCCCCTCATCTTTACTGGCTCCATAAGGAATGACATAGTTGTACCCTCAAATCTTATGTAAAACACATTATGACAATTTAATGTGCCTGTTTGGTGCAACTTAAAAACTGCTTATTTCAGCTTTCAGCTTAATTTAAGCTATTTTGTTGTGTTTGGTTTAGCTTATAGCTTATAACTTATAACTTATAACTTTTTGGAAGTCAGAAATCAGTTTATTCTTTGAGTGGGGCAGGAGATGCTTAATTTATAAGTCAGAAATCAGCTTATGTTCATAGTTATAAGTTATAAGCTGTTTAGGCATAAGCTATAAGCGCTTTCCCACAGCTCTACCAAACAGGGCCAATATCATCTTTGTAGCAAATCCATTTTTTTTTTTGTGAAACACAAAATGAATTCATTTTTAAATACCAAACAAAAATGTCAAAGAATATTAAACTTCTAAGAAAAGAAGGCCAAACAAAAATTAAGAATCCAATTACTGAAACTAATTGGTATTTAAATCATAGAAAACTTGGGCTTCACTGGATTAGTAATGCATTGATATTGAAGAACACCAAAAGCTTTTTGGACACATTTTGATGTTGGAAATTCAGTATTAAGAAAGATAACAAGATTTTGATCCATATGTAACTGTTCTTGGTCTAACATGTAGACGTTAAGCCATGGTGTACAGTGTAACCCAGAGTTTTCAAACAAGTAGAAGCATGTACAAGTCAACAGTGAAACCTTTGACAATGAACTTTGATTTTAAGCACTACTTTGCAACACCCCATCCTTGCTAGAATTTTGAAGTATCACAACAATTAGACAACAGAACACAAGATATCCCAACAATTTCAAAATTATAAGTAAATAAACAAACAATAAGCATGGAGAATATTATAAACTCTGTTTTCCAAAATTTGTTATTCATCTGGTTAAGTTCAAGCCAGCCACTGTCAAATGAACTTTGCAGTGATTGAATATAAAATGTAAACTTGATTCTATGTAACCATCCAACTGACCATATATGCAGTCAATTAGAGATGTGTTCATTGACAAAATAACTACAATTCTGACTAAAAAAGCAAAAGTTCAGCAAACTGAGTAGACACTTACTAGATTTTAGCTTTTCACCAACAGCCCAATCGAGGGCAATTTGAGCTGATTCAGTTAAAAAAGGACGCTTGGGACAGAAAAAGTACATATCAGTTCCACACAACCAAAAAAAAAAAAAGTGACTTGATCGTTTCCTTCTGCACTTTGAAAATAGTAATTCCGTTTTTGAGCAAGAACATTGCAGCCAGATTAATTCATGCCGAGAGCTAATGTTGGATAAATATTATAAATTTCCCATGATTGTGGCAATAACCCCAAGTAGGTCCCAAGACCCTATTTCCAAGTCCCAACCTAGGATAGCATGAGAACATCAAGGTGTCAATAGGGAGAAGGAATTAAAAGGTATAAGAGAGACACACGCCAATGGATAGCTGCCCTGCATAGTTAAGCGGAGACTAAGCGTGCTATCATGGGCAGACAAAGAGCGCCCGCATGTGTGTAGGCTTACTTGACCAAGCTGAGATCGGCCGAGCACAGTTATGGGAGGGCAGTTGGTGTGCCTCCTGGTCGGTGATTAAGGCAACCACAGATTATACTCAGTTGGCATGCATGGCTCAACCCTGGAGGGGAGTGATCAATAGTATATGGGTGGTCCACACGTCGCCTTACAAGGCTGACACATTTTTCAGTCTCGCCGGGCAGCTGACGCTTAAGAGTAATGCTAGGGGTCCAAAATGTTTTATCAATATTTTTACCAAATGTCTTACATGGGTGTGAGACACCCATGTAAAATATTTGGTAGAAATTTTAATAAAACATTTGAGTTTCTCAACATTTTTTCGGTGCTTAATGCTCTCTATTTAGAAGCGCATACTATACAATTGTGTCCAAGGACAGATTTAGTGAGGGAACATGGGGGATCACACGCCCCCATTGGATTTTTGATAATTTTACTAATACCCTAATATTAATATATATAAATTATGTCTTATATATCTTTTATAAAATTATAAAATTTCCTGCTTAAATTGTAATAGTGACCCTCTATTCTACTAAAATGGATCCTTCTACTATACACTTCCTAAAATGATGTATCATAGATAAGTTATGATATTTCATGGTGTTGATACTAGAAAGTGTTATAATCAAATCATTTCTAGTTATAACTAAAAATATCACAATGAATAATCATAACTAATATCATAATGTGTTATAACCAAAGATTGCAAAGATTATAACTATGACATATAATACACACCTTTTTGCGATGTGTTTTATAGAATTTTCCTAATACATCATTTTATCTCGACTTATTTTCTTTTATAATTTTTCAATCTACTTATAATAGTTACTCTCCAATATTTTTACAAAATTCAACCTTAAATCCCTTAATTTGAAATTCATGTTTATCTAAACAGCAATGCTAGGTATCATGAAAATAATCATGAAAGCTTCTTGACCCTTGGATTACACTTAGAATAAAGTACCACACACTAATCAAGGTAATCCAAGGATCACAAATTTTTCATGATCATTTTCATGACAAATTTTTCATGATCCCTAACTTTTCCCTTATCTAAATGGACTTATAATGTTAAAGTTTAGTAATATTTCATTGTTATTGATTATGAAGGGGGAAAAAAAATCATTCGTTGCTATTAATTTGTACCCCTATGCTGAATTCCTGGCTCTGCCACTGGTTGCGTTATTTACATGATAAACTTTTGACCATTTAAGCCCATTCTTAATAATTATATCAAGTAATGGGATGAATATAAATAATTATATATATAAATTTATGCTTCTTTCTTTCATAGTTGTAATTTTTCAGGCCTTGATTATTAAGGGCCCAAAATAAATTGACTTTTAGTATGTAATGCAGCAAACACAATGTTAATTAAGATGAACCACATGTACATGGCAAGAAAAAAGAAAATTTAGAAGGTTCAATAACTAACCCCTCAATCTAGATCCCAACGAGAAGAGCTTCTGTCCCAGTAGATGGATACTTCAGCTTTCTTGCTTCCAACTCAGCCATAGCAAATCACTTTACATGACCCATCTAATTTCAGTCACCGTACCCAATTCAAATACCTCAATCCCAAGCAAAACACAAAACCCAAAAAATAAAAATAAATACACGAATCAACAACAACAACAACAACAACAAAAAAGAGGAAAAAAATCAACAACTTTCATAGGGATAAAACCCTCGTACAGAAATATATATATATAGGGATAGACACGAACTTACGCAGTAGGGAGACTGAACAAGCATTGTGCCATTGATGGGTAGATGTTGTTGGATTAGAGAGAGAGTGTGTGAGCCGGCATTTTTGCCGATGCTGATTTGAAGTGAATTTTAGATCGGAGACGACGAACGACGCTGTTGGTAGTTGCAACTTGAAATAGAGATAAAATTCTTTGAGTAAAAAATTCGATCCGATAGGATGCATTTCAATAATTCATTAAATTTGAACAATCATCTAGTTTAGTGTAAATTTTTATTAATTCATTCCAAAACTGATTATCAAAGGATGTCCGGACAGACGTACCCAACGACCACATATAAGCGTGGTTTGGAAAATAGTCTAGTATAGCCTCTTTTTTGAAAATAAAATAAAATAAAATAAAATAAAAAAACTTTGATTTGTGAGGCTAGTACAATTGGATTGCATTGTAAGGTGAAATGACGGTTTTACTCGTTGACTGTTTGAGGCTAGTACAGTTGCGTCCAATTTCCCTTCTAGACCACGTCAGCACACAATCATTAATTCTTATGTCGGGACATGACACCTTACGTGTAGGGGCAGTTTGGTCATTCCATTTGAAAATATCATTTCAAACATTTTTTCCAATACAACCATTCAAAAAAAATTTAACTCATCTTCCCAAACACACAAACTAAGGCCTTGTTTGGGTACCCAATATAAGTGCACTTATTTCATCTTTTTATCTTTTTTGGGTCACATCAATTAACATCTCCTCTCTACTTTTTCTACACATAATACAAGAAAAGTCAAAAAGTGCACTTATTCTAAACTTACCAAACTTGGCCTAAAATAGCTTACTAAAATAGTCAGACAGTCAAAAAGTCTAAAAAATATCGGTAGTGCTACGTAACTCGAAAGGTGGAGCTCGAAATTGGCTCGAATCAGAAACAGAGAATGAGAAGAGAAGGAAGGAGGAGGAGGAAGAAGGGATGAGGAGGAAGAGGAGGAAGGACTGGAGGGGGAGGAGGAGGAGGAGGGACTAGAGGGGGCCCAACAAATGGGGCTGGAGGCGGAGGCGAGGCAGAGCCGACAAACAGCGACGGCGGGCGACGAGGCGACGAGCAGCATCTATCCTCGGCGGCGGCGGTGGTGCTGGCTCTTCTCCTCTTTCTCTTCTCCTCTCTTCTTCCTCTCTTCTCTCCCTTTTTCTCCTCTCTTCTTCCTCTTTTCTCTCCCTCTTTCGAGCCAACCAATTCGAGCTACGGCTCATTTCCGAAAAATATATTTACTTCCCAAACGAGGCCATAAATTTAATGAAAGGATAAAACTTTCTTAATTTGATAAAAATAAATAAATAAATAAGACTGTGTTCGGTTATGTGTTCGGTTATCTGTTCCAAATACATTTCCACCCACTCATTTTAGTGTGCTGTTTGTTTTGAGTTTTCAAATTATAATTTCACACCTACTTTTGAAAACTTCTTTTCAGGCGAGAAAATTTGACTAACCTAGTCATCCTCCCGGACATCTGGCCGGTTGACCGAAACAATGTTTCGATTTTTTTTTCTTAGGCACCTGTTATTTTTATATTGTAAAAAATATTTTTTGAATTTTTTTAATTTTTATATAAGTTTTGAATAGAATTTTGGGTTATATGTTTGGTTATAAGTTATAAATTTTTTAATCAAATAACTTTTCTAATTTCAAAAACTCAAAACTTCCTCCAAAATTTAATTCAAAATTCTTTTCAAAACTTATAACTAAACAAATTTTTCACACTCAAATCATAATTTTAAAACTTACAAACTCAAAATATAACTCTATTCTAAAAGCATATTAAAAAATTCTACCAAACACTACCTAACTCTCCTTCCATTTGATGAAAGAGTTGGAACTCACATATGAGACATTTTCTATTAAATTTGAATTTGTTGACATTTTGGACTTCTTTTCCTTGGAACCAAACCCTGGAAATCGTGGATTGGGCTTTGTATTCAATTGACGATCTGGCCCAAATAATGAATTGGATGGACAAAAAAATTCTAATCTCTTTTAAGAAAATTTTCAATTGAGCACAACTTCTCATATCGCCTCCTTCTTAATTGTTTGGATTGCGCGATTGGGAGGGGAAAAAAAAAAGAAATAAAATAAATGAATTTCTCTTGGTGTTAATCCCTTATTTGAATTATTATAGAGGAGAGAAATGAAAAGAAAATAGAATAAAATGGAGGGAAATTGATTTTTCTTACCACCACTTTTTGGATCACTCCAAAATTATAGAGATTGGGAGAGAAAATAAATAGAATGATTACCAATTCTATGAAATACTAAAATTGTCCAACTAAGTATTAAAGAAATAAAAGCATAAAGGGTTATTTTGTTAATATATCATGTAAGAGTTTATTTTCTTTTATATAGTCTATCTAGATAAGATTTGAGAGATTAACCAAACAAGAGAAGGAGACATACTAATCTTTTCTCTTCTTTTCTTTTCTCCCCTAACGTAACAAATCATTTTTTTTTTTTATCTCTACTTGGAATCCAAACATAGTGTTGCCATAAATAAATAATATTATTGTTATTTATTATCTATATTTGTAGGAAAAATGGCACCCTTTACTCATTTTGAGTTTATTAGAAGTTATAAAGTATTAATCGCATAGGAAGAGATGATAGAGGAAGTGGAAGATCATAGAATATAAAATGGGAGAGATAGAAGATCATGAAGGAATACATGGCAAGACAAGAATGGAGATGGAAGAATTAGACAGTTATTAAGTAGTTTTTTTCCTATATATTTTTGCTTATAAATAGTCATTCTTGTAAAAGATCAAACTCAAATCAAAGACATTTTTTTTTTTTGTGGCCATTTCTCTTATCTTATGAATAGTTTAACATAAATTTATTTTCTACACTTTCCTTTCGAAGCATAGGAGTAGAGATAAATTAACAGTTACTTTGATTGTTCATTTAACTGCCTTGAATGTTCACTCAATCATCTTCTTCATCTCCCTCTCTTCTTCTTTTAATTTTTATTTTCTTTATATTTGGCAATTTTGAAGTCCTCTTCATTGAGACAAATGAACCGTCAACGCAATCGCTTAATAATTGACTTGAATTTAATTTGTAAACACTTTTAAATCCTTACTGACACGCTCGTATTTATGATATTTTCCTTCATAGAAAAAAATAAGCCAAACACGTGTTTGTCAAGTTTTTAAAATTAATTTTTTAACTTAAAATAAACTTAAACTATTTTACCACAAATTATAATGATTATCTCATTTTAGTTTAACTAAAACTAAAAATCAAATTAACTGCAACAAACAACCCCATACAAACATCAATCAAAAAAAAAAAAAAAACTATGGAAGGTATGAATTGATTTCTATATTTTAGTGGTACAAAAATTTACATTTTAAAACTGATTAGTTAACTTTTCTTTTCAAATTTCTAAATTTAAATTTTAAAATTTTTGAAATGTACAAACCAAGGCATAAAAGCTATTTAAAATTTTAAATAGATTAATTAACTTTCCTTTTAAATTGATTTTTTTTAAATGATTCAATAAAAACTAGCCAATAAATTTTTTTAATTATTTAAAAAATAAGAATTCTAAAAAAATAGTATAAGGGTTTTGAACTTCACAAGAGTCTTCTCATTAGAAACTTCATTTTTCTTAATATATATTTGATTTATATTTTACAATAATGCTAAAATGATGATATATTTTTCTAGTAATTTTAACATTAAATCATTCCAAAAATTTACAAAAGGTGGTGCCCCCCACTTAGATTAGACAATCAAATCTTGAAGATCTTTACATGTGATGTCTAATTTATTGCATTGGGGTAGGGGGGGAAGGGGGTTTAAAAGGCATTCTGTTCTTGAATGGTGGGTTTGGATTGGATTGGATTCTATTCTGGAACTGAAACTGGAAGTTGATGGCTGCATCTCTTCATAATTTTGAAAATGGTAGGGACTTGTGTATAAATCTCTGCATGTTCACTCCACCTACCAAATCTCTTAACTGGACCCCCCTTCAATGTTGCATGCCCCTTACACATTTGGATCCAATGATCTTGAATTGATCATGCAACCTCCTGTTACAGATATTTTACTTTAAAAAAAGGGTTTTGAAGTAACTGGAAAATATTTTTCAAAAACACTATATCTAGTTCATCAATAATATGTGATGATAGGCATGTTGAATCCTCATAAGACACTAATGATCACTTGATTCAACTGTGGATCTAACTTGAGACATAAAGTAAGGGTGTTTTAATAATTTTGCACTTATGACATGTAGTCTTAACTCTATGTTGATGTAGTTAGGAGTGATTATCTCAGTATTTCATTTTGTAGTTCTTTCTTAACAAAGTGGGCTCAATTAAATACAGAACAATGAGCAATGCCATTTGCAGTTTTGCTTGACAACCTTTCGCCATGTTGTATGGTACCCTCGCCTATTCTTCAATTGTAAAAAGAATACATTTTTCTAGGTCTCTTAATAGCTAGCTACAAATGCATGTAAAGCAATCTACTTGTTTTTTGTTTTTTCATTTGATTTATAAATGATATTATAATAAAATTTAAATATTTACACGAGAAATAAGATTCACACATAGGGCTAACCTTGTTAGCTATGTAAAACACTTTACTTATCACCTAATTAAAGTATGAATTTTTTTTTTTAAAGTATATTACTTGGTTTTATATTGCTTAACTATCTATTTTTATGAAATAGTGATATAACTATTTTAAGTAGACAAATAAGTACTTTGTAGTCATGTGACTTTTTTTTTTTCTTTTTTCTTTTCGACCGATAGAATACGAATTACAAATATGATAAAATTATATCAACCCCTGTAATAGGAGAAAAATAATCAATCTTTGTCACCCTGACCTCTGAAATAAGAGTACATAAAAGTGACGAAAAGAACTGTATAACTCAATTTGTTTGAAATATCAATTAACAAAATTCATAGATTGAGTATTTAGGTGAAGAACGTGCTTTTAAAAGATAAAGAGGACAACCTGATGCTAGATTCTTAAATTAAAAAAGTCTTCATACTTGCAACTAACAAGTTAGTTACATCTCACCAACCCTACCTTTGTAATGCCACTGGGGTTTGATAACATCAGTTGAAACCTGAAACCACCTACTTTTAGTAATTATGAAGCCATGTATATATATATATATATATTTCTTTTTCTTTCTTTTTTTTATTGAAAGCTATTTGTATATGTTGAGTGATACAAATTTTAAATTTAAAGCATGAGTTGAAAACTAGGAAATGCATTCCCCTTGGAAACAAGATGACATTTTACAAGTAATAGATCTCAGAAACATATGTGAGTTTTGGCTTATCAATAGAAGAGAAATTCTTTTATGTTGTGTTTGGTTGGGGGATTGGGGGAGGGATTTGGAAAAGAAAAGGGAAAAGGTGTATGAAACTAAGTGAAATTTAGGCATGTTTTATTCACATTTCACCTACCTTTTCTATTTCCCTTTTCAAATCCCCTAACCAAACACAGCATTAAAAAATTGAACCACACATTAAAGAACTTATGTTCCAATTGAAATAGCACTTTGAACTCGTTTTGCAAAAATTATTTGCAGTTTATTTGTTAAAAAATTGAATTTTGCGTTCAAACAAGTTGGATTGTTTAGTAAAATTTTAAAAGTTTTTAGCTTTAAAGCTTAAAATAAACTCAAGAAAATATTTTTTTTTGAAACTGAATTTTTGGAATTTTTTTAAACAAACTTTTCTTAAGTTGTATATAAGTTTTGCCAAATAGGGGCTTAATTTTGTTTAAGAGCATTTTCTTGTGTTGAATTTTTTTCCCTCCTCTGAAAAATGAAAAGTGATTCTAGTACCAATTATCATTTATGAATCACAAGAAAATCACTAATTATAATATTGAATGCAAAATTTTAAAATATACACACACACACACACATATATATATATATATATAAGAAATTAATTAATTAGCCCATTGAATGAAATGTAGTTAGTTATAGAGTAGTTATCAATTGTGATGTAAGTGATGGAAAAGAGCATACATATATTGTGAAAAATGCATGTGAAATAGGAAAATGACTAATCTTTTGGGGAACTAAACAATTACTATCATCAAGAATTGCAAAAGCATTAGCAAAGGATTGATTTTTATTTAAGGCACCTAGTTGGGCAACATTTTTATTGCACTAATAGTGGATGTATGGTTTCTAATTACTACACGACATGTGGTTTTCTTTGTCAAATAGAATTAATTTAATAAATTTATATTTGAGGAGCTTAGTTTAATGATTTCACAACTATATGTGACATATGGCCTTGATTTTTACAAGTATATATGCTACCCATTTGAGGTTCTAGAATGCTTTTATGTAAGTTTCACAGAGTTTTGTTAACCATTAACGGGACGAGAATAGAGAATTAAAAATTGTATCTCGTAGCAATAACATTTGAACTCATACATAACACTCAATAAATGAAGTATAACATCCACAGCTAATCCTTGGCCTTTGGGTGAATTTCATTGAGGTTGTTTGGTACAACTTAAATTAGTTACTTATAACTTTTTTTAATTTGAGAATTTGTGTTAAAATATTTTGTATAACTTCTGCTTATAACTTATCAAGCAGAAATAACTTAACACTGTGTTTGATTAGGGAATTTGGAAAAAGATTTGGAAAATGAAAAGGAAAAGTAAATATGTTTTATTATGTGAAATGTAAATATGTTTTATTCATATTTCACCTACATTTTCACTTTTCCTTTTGAAATCCCTTCTCAAATCCCCCAACCAAACACAACGTAAATAAATTGAAAAAAAAAATAATTATCTTAAAACTGGGAGAGAGGTGTTTTTGACTTTTGCTTTATAATTATCAACTTTTAACTTATAATGAGTTGTACCAAACAAGCCTTTGGGTTTGTTTATTAGCAAAACAGTGATGAAAAAAAAAATTTGTTAGTTTAGCAAGAGTTTTAGAAAATGTTGAAAAAGTGAAATTTTTTCTACAACTCTATTAAATTTCTAAACTTAAATTTTAGTTTCCCACGAAATATGTTGGGGATTTTTTTATTTTATTTTTTTTTCTCGTTGAAAGTGGGGAGCATTGTTTAGATTTGTCTGTTGTTCCATCTACTTGTTTAAACTGGATAAGAAAATTAATTAAAATATATATAAAAAGATCTTAATTTCTGCTTTTTATCTACAAATATAAAATCTCCAATATTTTTTTTGTCAAAAGTTTTATTCCAAGTATGGAAGAAACAAATTTTCTTTTCTTTTCACTTGGCTTCCTATCATCAGCGGTTTCAAGTTATATTATCAGTGGTTCCATCTTCTCTGCCATCATGTTATCATAGAATACCACGTGACCATACTCCTGAACTACCGAATAATCACCCATTTATAACATGAAACCTGCTTACTTAAATAGCAACATTGTTGTAGATCTACTATGAGCAGCTCATCAAAATGACTTGTACATCAATTTATAAGAGTTATTTTACAAATATCATTTATAGGAAAATCTAATAACACATAATCATAAACATATAATTAACAAGTCACAACAATCAGCATCTTTCATCAATAGGGTTGTCAAACTTATCAAGACCTCAAACCACCACGATAGTTACCTCGTCAACCAAATACAACTGACACTACAAGAATTAACACTTTTGCCGACCAAAAAATTGGTCGCTAAAAGTCCATTTTTGGTCGGCAAAACATATTCCCGACCAATTTTTTTGGTCGCCAAGTTGGTCGGCAATTGAGGGTCGCGGAAAGTAATTAGCGACCAAAATTTTGGTTGGTCGGGAAAAGTCGGATTTGCCGACTAAATTTTTGGTCGCGAAATATATCATTACCGCGACTAATTCATTTAGTCGCTAAAACACTTTGGTCGCGAAAAGTGATACTTTCCCGACCAAAAAGTTTGGTCGCCAATTATCACATTTAACGACCAAAAAGTTTGGTCGCCAATTGTGACATTCCGCGACCAAAAATTTTGGTCGCCAATCGTGACATTCCGCGACCAAAAAGTTTGGTCGCCAATCGTGACATTCCGCGACCAAAAATTTTGGTCGCCAATCGTGACATTCCACGACCAAAAAGTTTGGTCGCCAATCGTGACATTGCACGACCAAAAAAGGTTTTGGTCACCATTTGTTACTTTTTGCGACCAAAACTTTTGGTCGGCAAAAATGAGTTTCCACGACCAAAAACTATTTTGGTCGGCAATAGATGTATTTTTTGCGACCAAAACTCTTGGTCGGCAATTATCATTTTTTGCAAAAAAAAATTATTTATTTGTCGCGACTAATAAATTGGTCGCCAAAGCAGAAAAACAATACACCTGTAATTCCTAATAATTCATTCAATCCATAATAAACCTATAATTTTAAAACATCATTCAAATTAACTGAATCATTAACATTCGACACAATACATAATTCATTAACATTCGATTTATTAAATTTTTGTCAAACAACCAGACATTGTTCCAATTCAACCATTTCATTTATTTAGTAATATATAAGTAAAGGTGACGCAACGCAACATCATCATCAGCAATGCGCAGATAGAAGGAAAATCATTAATGAAGAATCTCAATAAGAATGACTTACTGAATGGTTGATTAAGCGTGCAATGTTTCCCTTATCTGTGGCATCTACTACAACTTCTTCACTTATCTTAAACAGCTGCAAATTAAAAATCCAATCACGCTTCTACTTTTTTTGCAGTTCTTGAAGAAAAGAAAAGGAAGAAGAAAGGAAATTTCCAAAAGCAATGAACTTACATAGCAATCTTTGCCTTCTAAACGGTAGCGTACCTCCCTCAAATCTGCAACACTTCGCCTAACCTGCTCACCACGATATTCCAGAACCTGAAAGAAACACAGGTATGTTACCCTGCACATTTTGTAGTGTAATGCACAAGTGAACCCAAATACGATATAGTCTACGGAAGAAAAATCCCTTGCCAAAGAATATAGCCCCGGACATACAGACAAACTAACTAAAACTAGCTCACACAGAGAAACATGCAGTGTTGGATGAATCATAATGCTAATTTTATATCAAAATTAAAATTAGTCCACAATTCTTTTCCCAGCAAATTAAAGTTTTCACTGCACATGTAAAAAATGCTTCAGGCTCCTCTATTTCCTGTTTAAATGAAAAAACATACATATTAGCTCCACTTGTTGCTTCTGATGGCCAAATCAAACTGGATGAGAGCAAAAACCATAGAATGCAACTTACTCTGAATGCATTCAATCTTTGTATTGCACTTAAAGAATGATGGCAAGGTCCCATCACTCGATGGGCTCGGTATTTGTGGTGAGCACAGAAACAATAACGGGTGAATGAGATGATGGACATTCTTTCAACTGGTCTCTAATTAATAGATTGTAGTATAATAAAGAGAACTAGGAAGAAAATAGATTGTGCTCCGGGCAAGTTGATTTTGTTCAATTTCTTTGTTAATAGATTGTAGTATAATAAACCAATCACAGTAGTACCTTTGTTAATTTATTGTGATGCTTAAATGAAAGGAAGAAAATATTTACATGGTATTGACCAACTCTGTTACATGCAGGCTGTATGATCAGTGTGTTTAGATGATCTTGGATATCGGTGATAGAGCTTTAAGTGGATTAAAAATTAACTTTCTTTTTTAATGCTGTAAAGGATACATATTGAACCACATCTATTTTGCAGAGGCTTTGTATCTACTGATTTGTCATTTATTAGCATGTCATGGTGATGGAGAACATTATCACATGCTGTATTTAATAGTAATGCCTAGTTTTGGTAGACAAGTCCATAACATGACTTTCTGCGAAATTGTTGGTAAGGTATTTTTACAAAATAGCACTACTGGAATTGTGTAGTGACCTCAAATTGTAAGCGTGATGATTATCGTGTATAAAAATGCTTGCTTGCATGTGTTCACACACCTTGCTGTACCTCCCCTGCTCTCCCTATCTTTAAACATGTTATTTGTATTCCAGATACACTATTGGTTACTAACTACTATTAACACTCATGCCTAGGCCATCTCTAAGGGACGCCAAGGAAGGGAAGCTCGAAATATAGTTAGGGTAAGTTTGCATTTTCTTTCTCCACTGCTGGTTTTTTGTTTCAAATTGCCAAATGAGGTTTGAAATATTGATTCCTGCAGGTGTATTTGGCAAATTTGCGTCTTAAGGAAGTTGGTACTGATGTACTAATCACTGCCTATGAACCCATCTTAATAAGGTAAGTATCAAGGATATCCTTGTAGTTTGGCTTTTGCTAGTCGTTCCATTTTTTAATTTTACAGTTCTTAACTTAGACACCCTAGAGGAAATCTTTCCTATTTTGTAGCAGCAGAGTCTGAAAATCTTCTAGGCCTGAACATTCACCCTGTCACTGACTTTTAAATGCCCAACAAAACACATCCTCTAAAGCAATTTAACTGTTGTGTATATGCATTTCTAAGCAAGGACATCTAGGTCTCACCGAAGGTGGGGTCAGGGGGTTCCTCGTTATCAAAACAAAAAAAAAAAAAAAAAAAAAAAGAAGACGAAAAAAGAAAAAGAAAGATGAAGGGCTAGTTTGTGGAACAACTAGGGTCTAGAATCCAAATCCACCATTTGACATTGTCTCCCTACCATTTTGACCGTGGGCGTTTGACATTTTACACACACTTCATATATTGTTGTTATTGGTTGTGTTAGTAAATTTTTGGTTAGAAAATTTTCTTAAAATCAAGTCATTTCTTGTTCAATCTTTCTGCCAAAAGCTAGGTAACTAGATGTTCATGGTTTAAGAGATTACAATGTATCAGGATATATAACCAAGATCACACCATAGTAGAGCTACAACTTGGGTGGGTTCTAAGTCTATCCAAGCTCAGCCCAAAATGTAGTGGGATTTGCCCAAGTTTAGAAGAAGCCCAACCTCTAGCCTGAATTGGTTTTCCCAAGCCTGAACTTAATTCGAAGAGCTCGGGTTAGAGCTTGGACGGTCTGAAATAAACACAAAAATTTAATTCACCAAGCTCAACACAACTTTGCCTAGCATTTATTTAAAGATTTAAAAAGGTGAAATCAACCGACAAAAACTGCTGTATTCAGTTGCCCACTACTCTCACCCATGATCTCCTAGAGCAATTTCAATTAGGTCTTCTTGTTTTTCATACCTACATACATACATACATAAATAGATAGATTTTCAGGTACCCAGCTTCAAATTCCAACAGAGAACACAAAAAGGGTACCCCAAAATCTCTTAATTCACTACGGATTACCTAAAATACCACACCTAAATCAGACAAATCATCAAGAATTAGTCTTAAAGACCCAAATTTTCCAATCCACTGAAAAAGAATGATCAATTCAGTGAAACCCAAATGAACTTATCAAGAAAATCATCATTTGATCCTCAAAACATTACAAATAATTAAAAAAAAATCTGAATCATAAAAGGCAAAGACTTTTTTTTGGGAGATGGGTTACCTCAGATTTTGTGAAAGTGGAGATGGATGTGAAAGTGGAGATGGATTTAGTTTTGGAATCAAGAGGGCGTTTGATAGAGGTATCAGCGATCTTCTTCTTGGTGATAGATGAATCAAACTTGAGCTTTGATGAACCATGTTGAGTGCTGGGCTTGAGTTTCATCAAGGTAGATTTAGAATCAGAAGCCATGTCTCTAATGTCTTTGCCCCTACAGCATATACCCTCTTATGTTGTTGATCCGATGATGATGTCTCTTTTATACATCGCAACAATTTCTCCAAATCAGTGACCGTTCTCGCTCTCTATCTGTCTCTTTCTCGTAGTCACGACCACGCTCTCGCCTATCCCTGTCGTGATGAGCCCCTCTCTGTGTCATGGTCACGATGTTGTTCTCCAGACTTTGATGCACAATGTGTAAAGGTCTTACCCTCTCCAAACCTGAAAGGAAATGAAAAAGAGAGGGGGGGGGGGAAGACGGAAAAAAAGGGGGGAAATAATTTTGGGTGGGTGGGCGGGCGGGCGGGTCAGTGAAAAAAAGGGGGAAAATTTCTTTGATTTTTTTTTAATGAATTTTTTTTATTTGGTAGAAGTAGGGATAATATTTAAATGAAAAATATTTTTCGTTAAAATAAAATAAATTTTTTATGGCCAATTAAAAATATTTTTTTGTGGCCCATTTTTTTTATACTAAGGCCTCGTTTGGGAACATGCTAATTTAATAATTTTTTGGTCGTATTTTGCTAAAAAGGTAGGTAAAAAAAACTTATATTTTGGGATGAATTTTTGGCTAATTATGAAAAGATGTGCAAAAAGTAGAGAGAAAAGAGAATCTTTGACTTTTTGGTATGAGTGGTTGGCTTTTTGGCTAATTTAGTAACTTTTTGGCTAATTGGCTAAAAAGGTAAGTCCCCAAACGAGGCCTAAAAATCAATAACTAATTTTTTGTGGTAGAGGAGAGGAAGCGACAGTAGTGGTAAAGGTGGTGGATATGAGGTGATGGTGGTGGTGGTGGTGGTGGTGGTGGCGGTGGTGATGATGGCGAAGGAGATTAGTGGTGAAGTTGTGGTAGTGGTAAAGAAGATAGAGTGGCAGTGGTAGAGGAGAGGTAATAGTAATAGTAGAGAGTGAGAGAGAGATAGAGAGACAAAGAGAGAAGAGAGATGAACGAGAGAGACAGATAGAGAGATAGAGAGAAGCGAGAGAGACATAGAAAGAAGAGAGATGAACGAGAGAGACAGAGAGAGATAGAGAGAAGTAAGATGAGCGAGAGAGACAGAGAGAGATGAGAGATGAGAGAAGAGCGAGAGGAGAGAGATGAGCAAGAGAGATAGAGAGAAGAGAGATGAACGAAACAGACAGAGAGAGAAAATATATGAGAAAAGACATAGATAAGTGAGAGACACATGGAAAGACAGACAGACAGAGAAGAGTGATGAGTAAGAGAGAGAAATAGAAGAGAGGGGAAGATGACAAAATGGGTGAAGAGAAAGAGATAGTGATGGAATGAGAGAGACAGAGGCGTGAGAGAATCGATGGCAGAGAGAGAGATACGTGTTTAAGCCCTAAAGAGAGAAAAAGAGATAAAGAGATGAACGAGAGAGACAGAGAGAAAGATAGAGAGAAAAGAGATGAACGAGAGAGACAGGGAGAGAAGAGAGATGAGAGAGAGCGAGAGAAAAGAGATGAACGAAAGAGACAGAGAGAGAAGAGAGATAGAGAGAAAGATAGAGAGAGAAAGAGAGAGACAGAGACAAAGACAGAGACAGAGTAGGAAAGAGAAAGAGATAGAGACAGAGACAGAGAGAAACAAGAGATGCTTAAGAGATAGACAAAGAGAGAGAAAGAGAGCGAAAAGAGATGATCGAGAGAAAGACATAGAAAAAGAGAGAGATAGAGAGAGAGAGAATAAAGATGAGTAGGAAAGACAAAGAGAGAGATAGAGAGAAGATAGATGAGCAAAAGAGATAGATGAGCAATAGAGACAGAGAGAAAAGAGAGATGAGAGAGAGCGAGAGAAGAGAGATGAGCAAAAGAGATAGAGACAAGAGAGATGAACGAAAGAGACAGAGAGAGATATAGAAAAGAGAGAAGAGATAGATGAGTGAAAGACACAGAGAGAGAGAGATAGACAAATAGACAAACAGACAGAAAGAGAAGAGTGATGAGTAAGAAAGAAAAAGAGAATAGAGAGAGGAAGATGAAAAAATGGGTGAAAAGAGACAGACAAAGAGAGAGAGAGAGAGAGAAAAATAGCGAAAAAGATAAGCGAGAGAGATAAAGAGAAGAGAGACGAGAGACGAGAGAGATATAGAAAAGAGAGATGAGCGAGAGACACAGAGAAAGAGACAGAGAAGAGTGATGAGTGAGAGAGAGAAAGAGACAAAAATATAGACAGAGAGAGACAGACAGACAGAGAATAATGATGAGTCAGAGAGAGAGAAAGAGAAGAGAGACAGAGATAGAGACACAGAGAGAAAAAGAGAGACAGATAGATAAAAAGAGAGAGAAAGAGCGATGAGTGAAAGTAAAATTTTATTTTTCTTTCAACGACGAAAATATTTTAGTTGCCAAAACTATATATACCGCGACCAAAATAATTTTTAGTCGTTGAAATTAAGGTTTTGCCGACCAAACTTTTGGTCGCGAAAGATAAAAAAGAATTTTTTATTTTTCTTTTAGCGACTAAAATATTTTAGTTGCCAAAACTATATATACCGCGACCAAAATAAATTTTAGTCGCTGAAATTAAGGTTTTGCCGACTAAACTTTTGGTCGCAAAAAATAAAAAATAATTTTTTATTTTTCTTTTAGCGACTAAAATATTTTAGTTGCCAAAACTATATATACCGCGACCAAAATAAATTTTAGTCGCCGAAATTAAGGTTTTGCCGACCAAACTTTTGGTCGCGAAAGATACAAAATAATTTTTTATTTTTCTTTTAGCGACTAAAATATTTTAGTTGCCAAAACTATATATACCGCGACCAAAATAGATTTTAGTCGCCGAAATTAAGGTTTTGCCGACCAAACTTTTGGTCGCGAAAGATACAAAATAATTTTTTATTTTTCTTTTAGCGACTAAAATATTTTAGTTGCCAAAACTATATATACCGCGACCAAAATAGATTTTAGTCGCCGAAATTAAGGTTTTGCCGACCAAACTTTTGGTCGCAAAAAATAAAAAATAATTTTTTATTTTTCTTTTAGCGACTAAAATATTTTAGTTGCCAAAACTATATATACCGCGACCAAAATAATTTTTAGTCGCCGAAATTAAGGTTTTGCCGACCAAAGTTTTGGTCGCAAAAAATAAAAAATAATTTTTTATTTTTCTTTTAGCGACTAAAATATTTTAGTTGCCAAAACTATATATACCGCGACCAAAATATTTTTTAGTCGCTGAAATTAAAGTTTTGCCGACCAAACTTTTGGTCGCGAAAGATAAAAAATAAATATTTATTTTTCTTTCAGCGACTAAATTATTTTAGTTGCCAAAACTATATATACCGCGACAAAAATATTTTTTTAGTCGCCAATTGTGGAACATTTAGCGACTAAATTTTTTTTAGTCGCCAATTGTGAGATTTTTAGCGACTAAATTTTTTTTTAGTCGCCAAAAATTAATATATCCCGACTAAAAAAATTTAGTAGGTAAATATTGTACTTTTACCGACTAACATAATTTTTGGTCGCCAATTCTATAACTTTTGGCAACCAAAATATTTTTGGTCGGCAAAAGTGGTCGCCAATTGTGTATTTTCTTGTAGTGTGAGTCACTTAAATATCATGAATGAACCTTTAAACCTTTATATAATTTAGCCTCTTATTGGAAATACCTTCTTATAAATATTTAAAAAAAAATTCTTTAAAATCTAAGAAAAATATTTTGTATTTGCTTTGAAGAAAATATAGACATGACAAATAGTATATTACAATTAGGAGTTAGGACGACATTTTTTTCAATACCAAAAAAAAATGTTGAATTCTATTTGTAATTTATATTTTATTTATTACATGATTTCAAAATTACATTACTAACATATATAAATGGTGAAACATATTAAATTAATATAATTATATAGTGGCCCTGTTTGGTAGAGCTGTGGGAAAGTGCTTATAGCTTATGCCTAAACAGCTTATAGCTTATAACTATGAACATAAGCTGATTTCTGACTTATAAATTAAGCATCTCCTGCCCCACTCAAAGAATAAGTTGATTTCTGACTTCCAAAAAGTTATAAGTTATAAGTTATAAGCTAAACCAAACACATCAAAATAGCTTAAATTAAGCTGAAAGCTGAAATAAGCAGCTTTTAAGCTGCACCAAACAGGCCCAGTATATAAAATAATAATAATAAAATAAAATACATAAATATAATTATTACATCAAAATATGAAAGCACCATCCTCAAGGTCACTTTCTTTTTTTCTTTTTTTTTCTTTTGGCAAAATTTCTCAAGTTCACTTCCACATTAAAATTGATAGGTTGTTGAGGAAGTATTTTCCTCCAACCACTGCTTTTAATTAGTTTCAGCTGGCAGATGCATAGGCATACACCACCTTCCACCCCAACCAAGGACAATGTCCATCAACTAATAACCTCTCCAATCTTTATAGTTTGCACATAAAAATTTCATTCAAAAATCATTACACTTCATAGTGAATTAGAGTGACACATTAATTTTTAAATCATCATAGTTATGTCATAAAAAGATATATCATAAATAAATAAAAATTTTGATTACAAATCACTACGTTATGTAATGAATTATTATGATTATGTTAAAAATATTAAAATGTTACAATATTTATAGAAGAAAGGTTATTCACTATTCTATTTTGTTATGAATTATAATTTTGAAGGATAACTCATGGGATTGGACTATTAATCCGGAGGGGTTAATAGTCCGATGTTTGGTATAGATTTTTTGGTCTGGATTAATAATCCTTCCGGACTATTAATTCTATATTCATTGGCTTATTATATCTGGGGGGGGGGCCTGGGACAAGTACAGTATGCACTTTTAAGAACATATACCACAATTTTTTTCCTTCACCTAACTATTGTTCTCTTTCATTCATCAGTACGAGACAACTTCAGAAATATATATATATATATATACGCAGTGCAATCTATAACTCATTATCATTATGTATTAAATAAATTATGTGATATTATTTATATTTTTTTATTTTTCTAGTGGTAAATCATTTAAGTTCAAGTTCCTAAAATACATTAGGAGTGTTCTTATTATTTATTAGCTTATTTTTAATAGCAATATATTGATTTTAATAATTTTTTAAGTTCGTTAAACTTGACTCGACTATTTGAACTTGTCTAACATCATGCTTTGCGCCCCTCTACTAATGAATTTCTCACGCCGCTCCTGTCTATTACTAGCTTGTTTACAATAGTTGAAACTTATGACAAGTTTGACAACTCAAAAATAATTTATTTTTTTATCTTTTTTTCATCACATTACCTTTTTACTTTTTTACACATCTTTTTATAAAAAGACAAAAAGTACACTTATTTAGGTCATCCCAAACAACCCCTTACTCTGTTTACTTCTTTAATCCACCAAAAACGAAAAATGAAAAT
The DNA here is from genome assembly GCA_036172215.1 of Camellia granthamiana. NCBI lineage: Eukaryota > Viridiplantae > Streptophyta > Magnoliopsida > Ericales > Theaceae > Camellia > Camellia granthamiana. The sequence goes on along the minus strand of CM069916.1, from coordinate 49,371,354 downwards.
AAAACTAGTTTGTTTGATTGTTTTCTATTAAAAAATTAACAATTGATAATAAATATATATATATATAAACAATAAATTAAGGACTCACTTAACTTTTTTAATAATAATAATAAATAATATTTGCTAAGCACATCAATTTCTTTTAATAACTTTACTTTAAAAAAAAATAAAAATTGCTAAAAAAATAATAATTGTCAAACTTGTCCAAACTTGAGAGGTGTCCGGCCAAAAAGACCTTTGCCATATGCTTACTCTTGTGGGCATTCATGTTTAGTACGCCATCAATTACCTTATGCCTGCCCCTGATTGGAAACAAGAGCCGTTTGATTGTATATCGAAGGGTGCATCACAATCACAATCTCAATCACATGGGACCAACCCCCATAATAGTACTTATCTTATCATAAGTTTAATCAAATCATCAAACTATATTTAAGTAATCAAATTTGAAACATATGCACTAGAGGAATAGTGATCCATTCTGACATTTCTTTGGGAGAAATTAGAAGGTGAATTATAAAAGAAATTAACAGGTAGAAGAAAAAGGGGAAGAAAAAAAAATGGTAGTGTCACTTTCTTTAGTTTGAATACTGTTTTTCTGGATATGCTGATTTTTTTATATTGATAAAAGTTATTCCTTTCGTCTCAAAAAATTAATTATTTTTTATTTTTTATTTTTCCAAAATATTAATTTCTTTTTAAAAATCAAAAATTAAAATAATATGAATTTTCTATTTTATTCTTCTTTTAAATTCAATAATTATGACAATTGATATTGTCAAGAAAAATTTAAAGGGTAGTTTTAGAAATTTAATGCTTTTGAAGTGTAATAATTGTATTATTAAAAAAAATTGAATTCTCCAAAAAGGGCTAATATTTTGGGATGGAGGGGGTCACTTTTCAAACTCATGCAAAATTTTTCCTCTTTTTTTATTTTTTTATTTTAACTTTAAACTTGTTTAGGCTTGGTTTGGGAAGTGGGTTGGCTATTTGACTTTTGATTTTTTTGGCTATTTTAGCCTGGGGCTAAAAAACCTGGTTTGGAAAGAATTTTTGACTTTTTTGACTTTTTTGTGAGAGAAATAATGTAATGATTATGGGTTGGATATGATATTTTGTCTTATTAGAGCTAAAAAGCCTATTTTGTTTTTTGTGACTATTTTAACTACAAACCCACCCAAACCCACTCCCAAACAATAGCTCAGTAATTTTTTATTTTTTGATTAAAATAATATCTTTTCAAAGGAGGTTTGATTGGGAAGTTCTTTAACGAACAAACCTTGTTCTACAAGCTTTTTTGATGGTTTTCCATAGTGAACATCGACGAAACACTATTGTCCGTCATCGACGGTATCACTCCGGAGTCAGTCGGGAGAAGTGATGGCCCTCCCGTCATTTCGACAATGGCGGGCTTGAAGACCTCCTCCAACGGGTTGCCCAGAGAACCGCGAGACAAACGCGCAAGGAGCACTGATCATTCGACGGCGAGGAGAATCGCATGCTCAGCATTTGGAGCACAAACTCAGAGACCAAGACGCCCTTATTCGAAAGATGGAGGCTGAGATGAAGACTTTAAAACGACAAATCAAAGGGAAGGGTGTTGCTAGAGTGGGAAACCACAGTGAGCGTACCCAACCCCGTTGCTCAAGTAGCCAACACCAACAGGAGACACCCTCCCTCTCCATCACCAAGAGCTACAACGTTGGTGATTCCGACCCACTAATAAAAAGATCACGCACGCGCGACAGCAACTACCATCCCTCGTATCCATCGACGATGTCAAGATACTCTTACTCTGCCCATTCGAAGGACTTGAGGGACATCTTGGAGGAATGTGCACACCAGAGAGACCCAAAGAGTGTCGGCGCTGCAAAGGCTGAGTCCTAGAATCTATTGTAGTGAGAAGGTGGCCATACCGCCACCTAGAATAGTGATTCCAACACCGATGGACAAAGACTTGGCAAGACTCACCGCCACCCCACTGTCTCCAGAGATTGAAAGCACACCCCTTCCCGCCGAATTCCATCAACCCAAGTTCACGCTGTATGATGGCAAGACGGATCCGTACATGCACGTTAGTCATTACCGGCAAGTAATGAGAACGATGCCTTGTTATGTCTCCGGTGCAACGATGCCTTGTTATGTCTCATATTCCGAGCAAGTTGCGGAGAATTGAGCCTAAAATGGTTCGAAATGCTCCCGGAAAGGAGTATCGAGGGGTGGCAGCAGTTAGCGGAAGCCTTCGTCACCAGATTTAAAACCAATACTCGAACACCGAAGGAGGTTGACCACCTCTTGGGTATCAAGATGGAGTCGGGAAGTTCGTTGAAGGCATACAATGCCAAGTATTGGGAGACCTACAATGAGATCCTTGATTGCCCTACTAATTTGGCGATCGCCCAATACAAGTGAGGTTTACTAATTAGATATAGGCTACAAGACTTGCTCACAATGCACCAACCCACTACTATGGAATCACTAATGCATTGGATTAACAAGCACATCCGAGTTGAGGATGATTCTGCTGCCGCTGCCGCTGCCGCTGCCGCCACCGCAACCGCAACCGCAATCGAGAAGGCAAATCTAGTTGCGGTGGACAAACATGTGGCCCGGAAGGTTCACTCGGTAGGGCATGAGGATAACTACTCTAATAACCAAGCGAGAGAACAACATCGCGACGCTAGTCGCAATGACAGAAACAAAGGCCGCGGGAATGACCAGGCCTATTCTCCCCGCAACGAAAAAGGAAAATGCCAAGAAAAAGTTGCAGGCATGGACTGATATCACAACTGTTTTTAAGATTCCAATTTATCGCATCCTCAATGAAATCCGAGGTGAGCCATATGTCTGTTGGCCAACAAAATTGGGGGATATGCAAAGGGGCTTTAACTCTCAAGGTACCGTTACACTTTCCACGAAGAAAAGGGACACCGCACGAAGAACTACGTACCGTTGAAACAACACCTGGAAGAACCGGTTGCAGCTGGGCACTTGGACTAGTACATAAACGGAGGTCTAAGGGTCGCTCCGCTAAGACAGGGCGAGCCAAATGGGCTATCCATCTTGGATGCATCACCCCAAGGAGTTATCAATGTTATTCACGGTATTATCGAGCCGGCACGAGTTTGCAAGCTCAGGGGGATGATTAAGAAGGCCGAGCACATGAAGGAAGTGCTCTCTGTTCAGCCCGCTGTGAAAAAGGAAAATGCCGAGATAAAAGATATCATGACCTTCTCGAGCAAGAACTTGGAAAGAATTCAAACCCCTAATAATGACGCCTTGGTAGTAACGCTTCCTGTCAAGGATTTTGACATCAAGCGAATTCTGATCGACCAGGGCAATTCAGTCAAAATCATGTACTACGTCGCATTCAAGCAAATGAAGCTAGAGGACAAAGACTTAGCTCCAGCAACTTCTCCTTAGGTCGGCTTCAACTCGCAACTGGAATGGTTGATCGGGAAAATTATATTGTCGGTCAAAGCAGGATCGATCATAAAGTAGGTGGAAAGCACATGCCGGTCAAAGCAGGATCGGGAAAGCACATGCCTGTCAAAGCACATGACGTGCTTTGGTCGGAGCGGGAAAGTACATGCAAGCAGTGGCTTTGACTTATCATCAGGTCATGTGCTTTCCCGCCCCGACCAAACAAATTGAAGAAGTTTAGGGGGATCAAGTGATGTCCAAACAATGCTTTGTCGCGGTAAATGACAACCAGGCTACCAAAGGCTTTGTCCAGATGATAGAGGGGCCATAAGGCAAAAAGGTCTTAAAGGATATAGGAAGAAGAGCTAAGGAGAAATCATAAGAAGACTTAGTGGAGGTTCGCATTGATGAGAGTGATCTGAGCAAATTCTTTCTCTTAGGTTTATCTCTGACCAGCGCCGAACGGCTGGATTATGTAAACTTTTTGGTTTCCAACATTGAAGTCTTTGTGTGGACGTCTTATGATATGCCTGACATGGACCCAAGCTTCATTTGCCACCAATTGAATGTCTTTCCCAACGCACAACCGGTCATTCAGAGAACTTGACGCTCGGTTCTACATCATGCTGAAGTAGTGGCGTAAGAGGTCAAAAACTTGCTGGAAGTTGGGCGATCGAAAAGGTGCACTACCCTAGATGGATCTCAAACACAGCTATGGTACCGAAGAAAAAATGAAAAATGGCGAATATGCGTCGATTATATGATGGTCAATCGTACCTGTCCCAAGGATAGCTTTCCCCTCCTAAGAATTGACCAGCTGGTGGATCTTACCGCTGGACACTGAAGGTTTAACTTCCTTGACATGTATCGCGGCTAGCACCAAATAGCCATGTATGAACCAGACCGAGAGATCACATTTTTCACCATGCCAAGAGACATGTACTGCTATAAGGTCATGCCATTTGGCCTTAAAAACGCTAGGGCAACATTCTAAAAGATGGTGACAAAAATGTTTTCTTATTTACTTGGCCGCACCATGGAGGCCTACATCGACGATATAGTAGTCAAGAGTAAAGAAGAATCTCAGAACCTTGGCGACCTAGCTGATATGTTCGCTATCCTCAAGCGCCACAAATTGCGCTTGAATGCATCCAAGTGTGCTTTCAGAGTGGAAACTGGAACATTTCTGGGTTTTTTGGTCACCAACCGAGGAATTGAAGCTGACCCTTCACAGATCAAGGCAATCCAAGAGCTGCAGCGACCAAATTCCACAAAGGATGTGTAACATCTTGCCGAAATGGCAACCGCGCTGAACAGATTTATCAGCCGGTCATCAGGTCATTACAAGCCATTTTTCATGACTTTGAAATCCAAGTTTTCTTGGGATGCAGAGTGCGATCGCGCTTTGACGAACCTAAAGACATATCTCTCTTCTGTCCCAATCTTGGTGACTCCACAGCAAGGCGAAGAGCTCTATCTATACTTGGCCATTTCTCAGCACGCAGTGAGTGCGGTGCTCATCCGAGCTGAGGGGATTCAGCACCTTCCTATTTTCTATGTCAACAAGACATTGCTCCCAGCCGAATCAAGTTATCTGCCACTTGAAAAATTGGCTCTAGCTTTTATGATGGCATCTAAAAAGTTGGTGCACTATTTCCACTCTCACACAATAGTAGTGCTAACTGAATTTCCACTCAAGGTGCTCTTTAAGAAGGTGAATTTCATAAGTAGAATTTTGAAGTAGGCAGTAGAGTTGGAGCAGTACAACATCAAGTTTCAACTACGAACAGCCATCAAGGCAAAAGCCCTGGCCGACTTTGTGGCGGAATTTACCCCGAGCACCCACCCTGTCTGTCCAATTGATTTGGCTGGTGCGGATTTGGAACAGCCCACAGTTTCAATGCTGCAAAAAGGAGGTGGGGTACAAGCAATAGAAAGACAAGACAGTCCTAAGCGAGCAGAGGTGGAGCGGGCCGACATATTAAATGACAAGCTAGATGACCATGCAGGAAAGTTACTTACAAAACCGACCTATGCCTTGGATCTAAGAAACTCTCAGAACCCATCTAACTGCTGGAAATTGTTCATTGGCGAGATGTGGAAGCTCTTCGTTGATGGAGCCTTCAATAGACATGGCGTTGGGCTGGGAATTGTACTAACCTCGCCAGATGGGCTAACTATTGAGCATGCTATCACGCTCAGATTTCCAGTATCCAACAATGAGGCAGAGTATGAGGCCCTCCTTGCGCAGCCTGAAGAGCACTCTACGAATTGAGGCATTAGAGCTTATGTATTCAGTGACTCCAAACTAGTGGTCAATCAAGTCTCTGGGGAATATGAAGCCAAGGATGAAAGGATGGCCAAGTATTAAGCGTTGGTACACGCTAAGATCAAAAAAAATTGTCGTAATAAGAATGGAGCAAATTGGCCGCGAGAAGAATAGTCAAATAGATGAATTAGCCAGCCTGGCATCTATGTAAACCTTATTTCCCAATCCTCTGATGATCGAGTTTTTGCCCTGGCCTAGCATGAAAGCACTAGAGGCATCCGAAGTACTTTGTACCGACCTGGGACCATCCTGGATGGATCCCATCATCACATTACTGAAAGATCGAGTCCTGCCCGCCGAATAGAAGAAAGCCAACAAGATAAGGGCCAAGTCAGAGCGGTTTTGGCTCTCTCCATCCGATGCCCTGTACAAAAAGTCCTTTACTAGGCCATACTTGAAATGCGTCCACCTAGCAAGGTTGATGCTTTCCTCTTCGAAATTCATAAAGGCATGTGTGGTAACCATATTGGGGGCAGATCACTGGCGTACCGAGCAATTTCCCAAGGCTATTGGTGGCCATGTATGCAGGCCAATGCGTAGAAATATGTGCGCAAATGTGAAAAGTGCCAAAAAATTTCTCACCAGATCCACTAGCTGGCCAGAGAGTTGTTCCCTTAATGAGCCCTTGGCCATTTGCACTTTAGGGGTTGGACATTGTGGGACCGCTTCCAACAGTTCCAGGAAAACGTAAATTTTTCATTGCCGCTACTAACTACTTCACCAAATGGGTGAAAGCTGAGCCGTTGGCTACCATCAAGGAGAAAGATGTAAAGAAGTTTGTCTAGCAGAATGTCATTACTCAGTTTGGCGTCCCAAAGGCCCTCATCTCAGATAACAGCACGCAGTTTGATAGAAAACTCTTCCGCAGATTTTGCGAAGAGTTGAAGATTGAGTACTACAATTCTACACCATCCTATCCTCAATTAAATGGTCAAGCTAAAGCTTTAAACAAGACTATCTTGAACGGGCTAAAGAAAAGGCTAAAAAAAGCCAAAGGGAGATGGGCTGAGGAACTCTCTAACGTGCTTTGGGCATACCAAACTACCCCAAGACGTTCAACCAGGGAAACTCCATTCGCCCTGGCTTATGGCATGCAGGCGGTCATACCCTTGGAGATCGGCATGCTAACCATCCGATCTGAAAACTTTGAGCCCGACTTGAACAGTAAAGCTATCGCCCTGGAGTTGGACTTAGCTGAAGAACGAAGGGAAAGGGCACTAATTCACATTACGGCCTATCAATAAGAACTCTCTAGGAAATACAACAAGATCGTGCATCCACGACTGTTCAAGATTGGGAACTGGGTCTTGAAGAAGGTAATGGCAACACACTGATCCCTGGGAATGGTAAATTGGGCGCAAATTAAAAAGGGCCATACAAGATAATTGGCCTGGCTAGCAAAGGGGCATATCATTTAGAAGACTTGGAAGGCAAGTCTATTCCCAGACCATGGAATGCAGCCAACCTCAAGTTGTTTTACTTCTAAAATGTAATCGTTTTTTCTTTAAACTTAGCCTTTTGGTGTCGCATGTAATGTTTAATGAACAATGAAAAGAATGTTTTACTCTTCTTTGTATTTTTGCGTTTTATGTAACCTTTTTTTATGTTTATAACCGTTCAGACAGTTGGTGTTATGCCTAGATTGGGGCATAAGACCAAGCTGATTTTGCTCAACCACGGGCGGACTTTGCCCACCTTTGTTGTATCGCTCGCTCACTCGCCGCACAGAAAGTTAATGTTCTGTCTAACTTCTAATTTGAAACTGAGTTGACTATGTTCGTTACCCTGAGTTGATTTTGGTCGCAGGGAGAAGGTTGGTGTTCTGTCCAACTTCTAATTTGAAACCGAGCTGACTTTGCTCGTTACCCCAAGCTAGTTTCGCTCGCCTCATAGAAAGTTGAAGTTCTGCCCAACTTATGATTTGAAACTGGGCTGACTTTGCTCGTTACTCTGAGCTGATTTTGCTCAACGGGGGGATAATTGATTCAATTTCAAAGCCAACCTTATACTTCTTTCGCCGAGATGATTATTGCTCGGAAAGATGTTGTGCTTACCCATGTAAGAACTGGCTAAGTCCATCAAGTGAAAAGTTATTTCACGATTTTACTGTCTGAGCGAAAATTAGCTCGATACGTCCAGTACACTTCACATCTGTGCAAGTCTAACAAGACTGAGCTAAACCGAACAATTCTATCTTGGCCATTATACAAGATAGCATCACAGTTGTTCAAATGAAAAAATAAATTGAAGAAAACAAGAAGACAAATACATATAGCAAGCAAAAAGTTCGTTGATTTCCATTCATAACGAAGTGTGGGTACAAAAGGTTGGGCCGCCAACCTGATTACAAAAAAAATAATAATAATTAAAAAAAAAAAACAAACAAGCAAAATGAGAGATCAATCCATGTATACGGTGTTGGCTTGGTCGGCCACCTCTACCTCGGCCTCTTCCTCCGCACCGAGCGCCAGATTATCCTCTAGCTCGGGCTCGTACTCAGTAGGGGAAGCCCTCTCGGACCTTTTAGGCATCGAACTCTGGCCGATTAGTTGAACAGCAGACGCCTCAGCCGCAGCAGCCAGTTTCGCCTCTTCGATGAACTTTTGTTGCACGACACTGGCTAGCTGAATGTGAACTGGAATGAAGGCAAACAGCAGGTTCTTGAACACCTCAAAATCTTACGCGTGGCCAAGTTTTTCCACAGTAGCCTTCCAGCCGCACTGAAAAAAAATGTCCTTTGTCACTTCGACTTATCGTGCATACGTTTTCTCGCCCTTAGTATGGTCGCGATCTTTTGCGTCGCCTACTTGCTTCTCCAGCCCGGCCTTATGGGCATCACGAAGCTTATGCAACTCGGTGATATACCGAGCCTTGGTTGCCTGCAGGGACTTTTGTTTCCCCTCATCCACCCTTGCCAATCGCTCGGCCAACTAGTCCCGCTCAACCATTACTGCCTTTTGAAAGGCCTTCAGTTTTTCTAGCTCGACAATTTTGGCCTTGTTGTCGGTTATGGCCTCCCTCAGACTCTGCCGCACAGAAACCATGCGCTCGTGGGCGAGGTAGTTTTTCTGCGCAGCCTGCAACAAAGAAAATGTTAATACTTGACGAGCAAAAACTTATTAAACAAAAGGGCTCACATACTTACCAAAAAAATCGACTTTGAGGCCAACCTAAAGACCTTCAGGATAGGTAGATCCTTGTGCTTCTTCATATCTGCTGGCAGGAGCAGACCCTTGGTCATGTTGAAACCCAGGAAGCAATCTTTGTCAGCATAAATAAAGTTAGTGGTGGTCATAACTCGGCCCTTATACTTGAGTTCGGGCGACCACATTGGGGGGTAATGGTTTGGTGTGATTGATCGACTGTAGCTTACTCGGTTTGCTCAACCTGTTCGGTAGACGGAAGCTTGGTGGAATCTTCGTCGACTAGTCTTTGCTTAGTTGATGTCCGTCTCGGCCTCTTCTTTGACTGGCCAATACCTTGTTTGCTGGCTAGAGCCAGCACTGGGCCAGATTCTCGTGCTGCTTGTTGGGAAGACTGGTCTCCTACTGTTTTCAGCCAACTGAGAATTGCTTGGCTTGCCAGTGAACATTGACTTAATGGCTCTGATTTTGGTCATTTTTTGCTTAGCTGTTAGAGGTACAAGTCTGATCGGAAGAAGGTTTGGATCCGGCTCTAGAGAGGGGGCACAAAGAAAATCTGTGACCTTGCTTTTGCGCGGTGCAGTGTGTTAATGTCTCGGTTCGTATCCAAGCAGCTTTTGGGACTCTCGCTCCTCGGCCAGATACCGCAGAGCAACTCAGATGGCTTCTTGGTTGGCTCGAGAATAATCTTCTGCATAAAATGCCAAGTATTAGATCGGTAAAAAGATCAAACAGGGTTGCTCACCAGCGGTCTCGAAATTTTTGCGTATGTACAAACTTGGTATGGGAACCTCAGTGTCCTCATAATTACCAGACACCCACAGGAAGCCATCGTCGTTTAGTTCTTTGTCTCGGTTACCCTCTACAAGCTTTGTTCGGCCCTTTCTAACCTTCAGGTACTAGCAGAAGCCTCCTTTATTTTTGCTAAGTGTATATTGATGAAATATCTCGAAGAGGCCGAGGTTCAAACCGAGGATTTGGTTCAGCGCGGCCATGCCATTTATTATCTTGTAAGTATTATTGGACAATTGGGTTGGACACAGCCTAGTCTGCCTCAAAAATTTGTAGACTAGGGATTGGACCGGGAAGCGTGTGCCGCCTTCCACAATAGACCCGACTGTGAAGGGGCAGACGTCCAATTCGCCCCAGGGAGTGTCTCCTTTCATGGCCAGCTCAAGGTGGATGTCATCTAGAATGTTGAATTCTCCGCAGAACTTGGCCATTGCCCTAGGCAAACTAACCATGAACCGGTACTTCTCTATCTACCCCTGTTTTATTTCGTATGGTAAGTCTGATAATAGCTCGGCCAAAATTAAGCGGCTCTTTATTTGCTCGGTCTTTGAGCCTCATCGATTATGATGTTAAGGTGTGCCTAGTCAGTCCTAGTTAGTTCTGCAATATTAAAAAGTAAGCGCAGTGTTAGCGGCATATTCTGCACGACTACAAGATTAGAGAACGTTTTTGCTCGGCTATAAGAGTGAAGATTGATAGCTCGGCATGGGGCCTTAGTCACTGACATTTGTGTTCTTATCACGGTTCGGTGTCCCTACAAGCTCCTAGCGTGGTCACCGCCACTTGGCAAGACCACAAACAAGTTTTAGCCTGGCTTCATCCTACTTTCAGATCTAAAATTGGGACTTTGCTTGGCTTTGTCCAGAATTTGTGCTGTTCATCCTAAATACCAAGTTTATACACTAAAACTAAGGGGAATGAGGGGCACGATGGCCCCATTCGTGTTTTTGGTTTCCGATTTTGCCTAATATCCACGGATATCTATCAATTTTATCCCACAAGAGGGGCATAGGCAATATATCTACAATCCCAAATAGAGAAGAATTCGAAGAACATGAAGAATAACAATGGAAAAGAGATGACAGCGAGAAGAACTTACGAATTTGGGTGCCAAATCGAGTTCCAATCGACCTCGACCTCTACTGTGATGTCCGTGAGGAAGGAGAACACTAGAAATGGTGCAAGCGGGAGCGACGACGATGACGGTGATGGTGATAGTGATGGTGAAGGTGAAGGTGAAGGTGAAGGTGGCAGAAACTCAAGGGTTTAGGGTTTTGCGTAGAGAAGATGAACAGTGATTGGCTTTGAGGTCTGACCTTTCGTGTATATAGGTGATGATGAAGAGGCGCCAACTTTTTGAATTTTAGAGATAGTGAAGACAGCTGTAGGGTTGCACGAAACTAATCAGAGGAGGCCACGTGGCATTGAAAAGACAGGATACCAGTATGGCCAATTACTTGATGGCAAGACAACCAGCACGAGTCTCTACGATTGACCAAAATGGATAGCTTGGTTGGAGAAGGTAATCCTACTCACCGAGCATTGGTCGAATTGGATCCGCACGTAATGTGGTGTTGGGTCGTACTAAGGTTGTCTAGGGTGTCTTGGGCCGAGCTGGGCCGATACAGAGTATGGTGGTGGGCTGAGCTGGACCCTCACGAAATACTGCGACAGGCCAAACTCGTCCGAACTAACTCGAGTCAGTGGACCGAGCAACCCCGACGTTACGGTTCTAGGTAGCATAACCATGCGGCGGCCGAGCTGTAGATGGTTCGGGCTACAATTGTTAAGACAGAGATGGTCTGTGGGATCCCGATATGTAGTCAAGATAACGAACCGCGTTTCAGGTGACACGGGTAAGACTTTGGCCGAGCATACTACTCCTAATAAACCAGTCTGATTTAGCCCGGCATCAAGGGGGTCAATGTAATACTAGTGGTTCACAAGTAATAGCCAGGTTGGGTATTCCACGTGGACCAATAAAGAGAAGAGAGGAATCTATTCTTGGTATGCGTTAATACAGTTTGGCGGTGCGACAAACACTGTTCGAGGGTTTTGGTCTCTGCACGTGTAAGAAATGTAGAGGGGAGCACAGCCGCTTGTCCAGAGAAAGACAGCAGAGGTAGTACGCCCACAATCTCTGAGGCTACATGGCCAGCCTTGAAAATGAGGAGCATGCAGGCGTTAGAGGTAAGCAATCTTGTGCAACTCTCTCTCTCTTTCTCTCTCTCTCTCTCTCTCTCTCTCTACAGTGCTCTATGTTCTCTCTTCTACTAGCAAGCTAACTTGTAACGCCCTCAAAATAATACATAACTCACACATCCAATCTTTCCATAAACATGATAGATAGTTTACATTTCTATACGAACATCAGAGTTAATATTACAAAAGTGTATTTCATATTAATTGCAAATGCTTACAAAAATAATAGAATGCCCTGCAGGCTTACATCTTTCCAAGTTGTTACTTAGTCAATCAAAAGAAGAGTTCTAACTCTTTTACAGGTAAAGCCCTCAACTTGCATTTACATATAATCAACAAAATAAATAACAAAGCAGAGTCTTCAACTCCGAAGACCTCCCAAGTAAAGATCTTGAACTTGGCACATCTCCTGTACCTGAACATGGTGTCCCAAGTAGGGTAAGCCAAAGCCCAGTAGAAATATACTAAACCCAATATGAGAAATAACTAAAACATTATCACACAACAAATGATCGACACGTATAAACATTATCATACAACAAATGATCGACACGGATAAACATTATCATACCCTTCTCATAGCCCGACAACAATTACATCCATGCTACCATCCACTTCCCTTATTTGTCCAGATCAGTTCCTAATTATGGTTCAATGTCTAACCAGACAATTTAAGTGAGACTACCACTCGACTTGTTAACTCTTCCGTTACCCATGATTCAAAATGAGACTAAATCTCACGTAACTAATACTTCACTTTATAAGGTCTCAGGACTTTCACTCCGAACGCCTCGACCAACTTAATTATCTATGGAGTACATTCCCCAACTCCTCCCAAACAATGATACATATACAATGTATTTAAACATATAACCACCTATGGAGTACATCCCCTATCTTCTCCCAAACATAGATGCACAAACAATGTGTTAAAGTATATGAACACACGTGTGGAGTACATAAATAATGCGTTAAAGTATATGAACACATATGGAGTACATCCCTCATCTCCTCCCAAACAAGTTACATACATAATGTGTTAAAGTATATGAACACATATGTGTGTGGAGTACATTCCCTATCTCCTCTCACACACTGGAGTACATCCCCTATCTCCTCCCAAACAAGATACATATATAATGTATTTAAGCACTTCATCACATACCATGATCAATCAATGCACATATTTGTTGTATTATTCCAACCATCACATTCAATGACATAACACGTTCGATTAGTTTCAGTTTTCCCTAATCAACATACAGTGTCTACAACAAACAAGACTATCCTCCATCGATAGCCCAAAGCAGTTATCTCTAAACAGATAATAAATTCATCAACAGATAAAATATCGACAATCTCATAAGTGAGTGATTAAATTATCCAACTACACCATTTACTCCTACAATTTCCCAATTTCATTATTCTCAACTCAATTTCACATTTTCCCAAATTAATTATTCAAATTAATTATTCAACATAAATAGGGCATTTTTTCCCTTTTCTCAATATCAACCCTAAGGTTCAATTTCATCAATTTGACAACAATAATTCCATTTTCCAAGGTCTCTCATACACATAGACTTTAACATTTGAAAACCCCCTTTTTATAACCACCAAACAAACCCTAACTTTCCCAAAATTATCCAACTTTACTAACTAATCAAAATGACTAATATTTATGTCAAAACTCATAAGAAGAAGTACATCATCCCTACCTCAAAGTTAGGAGCTCAAAGGAGATGAGGATAAAAACCAAAGATGCTCCAAATGCGAGATTTTTCGGATCAAAGTGAAGCCCACCCCGAGCACAACCTTTCTTACAAAGGGACTAGGCTAGAAACACACTAGAAGTAGATCAATCCCCAGAGATAAGGTAAGTGTAGAGAGAGAGGGAGCTGAATCTAGGGTTTTGAAATCAAAAGGGATGAAAAAGTGAAGTGTAATCCCGCTGCTGACTACTGATATAAGACAGGCTCGCTTGAGCGAAGGATTGGTCGCTCGCTCGAGTGACCAGACACAAAGAAAACCTCGCTCGAGCGAAGAAAGTCTCGCTCGAGCCAACAATGCAAAGGTTCAGGTCTGCTACCAGAAGCACGCTCGAGCGAAGAAAAGCTCGGTCGAGCGAAGAACTCCAAAACATAGTCCTCACTCGCTCGAGCGAAGGAAAGCTCGCTCGAGCCAAGGATTGCAACTCTCAGGTCTAAACCAAGACGCAGACGCACGCTCGAGCGAAGGACTTCTCGCTCGAGCCACCAGACACAACACCCAACTCTCGCTCGAGCGAATGATCTAAAACAAGAGGCTCGCTCGAGCAACTCGAGCGACAAAAGCCTCGCTCGAGCGAAAAACCAAAATTCTGGGCAGCAACACTTAGGCCTAGTTTGGGAAGACTAAATAAGTGCACTTTTTGCCTTTTTTATGAAATATGGGTTGGGTTTGGGTTGGGTTTGAAGTGATGTGTTAGAGAGGTGATGTGACTTAAATAAGATGATGTGACTTAAATAGGATAGTGACTTTTTGACTTTTTGTCTTTTTTCAATCTTCCCAAACTAGGCCTTAGTTTAAAAACTCATCCAACCTATTACAAACCTGCCTAACACATCCTAAAACTCATATACAAAGAATCGAAAGACGGAAACAAGATACAACAACAACCAACACCCAGGGAACCAAGTCCGGGTTACAATAATCATTGGAGAGAAAACCGGGATCACTATATTTGACCGTCGGATAGGTTTTCCGGCAAACCCGTCCGCCAGGTAGCTCACCTCGATCTTGTTTACAGTGTGACGAAGTTTCAACGGAGCAAGCTTATAAGCAAGGAAGTACGAAGTGAGGTGAATATTTCTCTCCTGTACATATGACATTTGTGGTAATTAAATATATAACATGAGTGCTATATATATCAATTGGTATACTAATTAGTGTACTAACATATATTATGATATTATCACTTTAAAATTATGAATCTCATCTACTTTATAAATTGTAAAATTTTAAATTTTTTTAAATTATATTATTTTATCCATTAATACATTAATTAATATATCCATCAGTGCATATAATTTTATTCAATCTACAAATATCAAACCATATAGTAGGGCTTTGTTTGGGAAGTTGGTTAGCTTTTTGGTTTTTTTAGTTATTTTAGCCTGGGACTAAAAAGTCTGGTTTGAGAAGAATTTTTGACTTTTTTAACTTTTTTAATTTTTTTTATGAGAGAAAGAATGTAATAATTATAGATTAAATGTGATATTTTATCTTATTAAATTAAAAAATTTATTTTATTTTTTATGACTATTTTAACTTTAAAAAAATCACAAAACCCCGATTTGAAACGTAGGCTAGATGGTATGAGTCTGCATTACCCATTAACTCATCTATACTTACTATATATTAAGCAAAATGGGGTTTTTAACCCCAAGGCTTGTGGGAGCTCCAATCTCCTAATCCTAATTTTCTAATTTTTTGATTTAAAAAAAAAGAAACCTCAGCATTTATTGACTTCTTCCAACCCAACCTCAGCATTTATTGACTTTTCCCAACCCACAATCCCTTTTGACTTCTCTCATAATTATTACAACATCCTTTTCAATTTCTCCCATAAAATATGGTTACACACAAAAATAAAAAATAAAAAAGATAAGAATTTAGCTATAGATCTCAAAAAGATATAACATCTAAATTTGAATTATGATTTAATAATATAATTATGTATTTTTTTTTTATGTATATCTATCAAAATTTTAAATCACTTAATGGGACAAATTAATCAATTTTCCAAAATTATTGATTTTTAATTTACAAAATAGATTAAAAAAAACTATTGACTGATTTATTTATTTAATAACAAAAATATTTCATAATCTCTCTCTCCTAATCTCTGTCACAAATTTTCAAAAAAAAAGTATTAAAACTTGCATTCATTTTCTCTTCCCCAAAAAATCAGATAGGAGCTCCAAGCTCCTAATCCTAATTTTATAATTTTTGATTTAAAAAAAAAAACCTCAGTTTTTATTGACTTCTCCCAACCCAACCTTAGCATTTATTGATTTTTTCCAACCCACAATCCCTTTTGACTTCTCTCATAATTATTGCAACACCCTTTTTAATTTCTCTCATACATTATGGTTACACACAAAAATTAAAAAAAAATATAAGAATTTAGCTATAGATCTCAAAAAAATATAACATCTAAATTTGAATTGTGATTTAATAATATAATTATGTTTTTTTTTTTATGTATATCTATCAAAATTTTAAATTACTTAATGGGACAAATTAATCAATTTTCCAAAATTATTGATTTTTAATTTACAAAATAGATTAAAAAAACTATTGACTGATTTATTTATTTAATAACAAAAATATTTCATAATCTCTCCCTCCTAATCTCTCTCACAAATTTTCAAAAAAAAATATTAAAACTTGCATTCATTTTCTCTTTCTCAAAAAATCAGATAATATTTTCTATTAAAGTTGTAGATATCTACCTATATTTTATATATTATATTATAACATAACAAAAAAAACTAAAAAACTAAAAAAAAATCTTTAAAGTTTATCTAAATAAACTTTAAATTATTCACCAAAAAAAAAAAAACTTTAAATCAATAAAACTCACATGTCTATCACATATCTAACTCACATTATAACTTACCTAAATAATAATAATTAAAAACAAATGGAAATCATAGATAAATTAAATTTAAAAAAAAAAGATACCCACAATTCCATCTTAAATAAATTGAAAAAAAAAATACCCGAATAGAAATCACACAAAAATAAAAATAAAAATAAAAAGATATATCTATCTATCTATATCTATATCTATACTATATATTAAGCAAAAGGGGATTTTTAACCCCCAAGGCCTATGGAAGTTTCAATATCCCAATCTGAATTTTTTAAATTTTTTATTTAAAAAAAAAAAACTCAGCATTTATTGATTTGGTCAAAATCCCCTGATTAGCATTTATTAACTTTTTTTAATCCACATATTTTTCCACATGCCTGCAATTATTGATTTGGTTAAAATCCCCTGATTACCATTTAAAATCCCCTTATACAAATAATTATAAATACAATTCGTGTATAGTTACTGCAGTACCCTTTTCAACTTCCCCCGTACATTATGGTTAGTGATAAGAAAAAAATCTTAAAAAATATAATTTATAGATTAACAAAATTTAAAATAAATATAAATATCTATAATTATTCTGTGCATAGCACGGATGATAGATTAGTTCTAAAAATTAATGAAATGACTGAATTCACGTACTGCGTACGTTGACAAAACAAGGTAACATTTTAAATTCAACAACAAAAAAAAAAAATCTTTTTTTACAGCCAAAATCATTCGGGTTCATATCATGGCGACTCTAAAAGTCAAACTCTTTCCCTATGGGACCCAACTAATAATAAACTACTATTAGCAATATTTTTTAGATTAGACGGAACACAAATGAACTGAGAGAGTTATGCAAGAAAATCTTTTTAAGAACATGATTTGGTCACGTTAAATGAAAACATGCCTCGAGTGTCTCACGGAGGGATCTGCGGCGCCGCTGTGTCGAACATTGGCCCGGACTGCACCGTTTTGACCCTCCTACGTTCAGTTTTCGAATTTGGAGCCAAATTTCGAATAAATGGTCAAAAAAGCATGGCGGGTTTTCCGAAAATATCAGCGTGTGATTTTTCTTTAAAAAATTAAAAATTAAAGTAGAAAAGAGTGGGAGTGGTCCAGTGACCGACGGCTGAGCTGTCATCCAACTATCCAAGCGTACCCGCACCTCGTACATCACATCCTATCCCTTCCTGCGAAAAAAAGCTGTCATAGTTGTCTACGCGTTTTTTCAGGTTTTGAATTAAGATTAACTTTTTTTACTTTAGTATAAAAAATAGAAAGATTAATATAACAATTTATAATAATTTTTAAAATTTTAATTAAAATATATAATTGACAAATAAAATTTAAAGATTATTAAGAAGATATCATATAAGTTTATTTTTAAATTTATAAAAAATAAAAAAATAATGTGATTTAAATAAATTTAAAAAATTACTAAGTTCACTTGTAAATTATTTCCCAAAAAGGTTTTTATTTTAATCTCAATTAATTAAATTAATAAATTCAAAGTCAGTCACAGAACCATGATTTGTCCTTTTCACTTACTTATACTAGCATATCACCCATGTTGTGCACGAATTGTATTTATAATTATCTATATATGTGAATTGCGATTTTTAAATGTCTTTTTTTTTCTTTTTTTTTTAAATGTCTTCTTTTTTTCCTTTTTTATATTATATTAAAGTTTAATATTTTGATAATAATCATATGTATTAGACTTTTTAAGGAATTAAATGTCTTTTTTTGTTATTATATTATATTAAATTTTAATATTTTGATAATAATCATATGTGCTGGACTTTTCAAGAATTTTTTTTTATGCTTGTTCTTAATGCATTAAAGTGTTATTATGAGGGATAATAATCATATGTGTTGAGACTTTTCAAGGAATTCATGTGTTGGATTTCAAATAATTTTTTTTATACTTGTTCTTAATGCATTAAAGTGTTATTATAAGGATAAGACTTAGGGATTTGGAGAAGTTAATAAATGCTAAGGTTTTTTTTAAAAAAAAATCAAAAAATCAAGAAATTTAGATTGAGAGACTGGAGCTCCTACAAGGTTTGGGGTTAAAAATCCTCTTTTGCTTAATATATAGTACTAGCATATCACTCATGCTATGCACGAATTGTGTTTACAATTATCTATATATGTGAATTGCGATTTTTAAATTTCTTTTTTTTATTTATTTATTTAAATGCCTTCTTTTTTTTCTTTTTTTATATTATATTAAAGTTTAATATTTTGATAATAATCATATATGTTAGACTTTTCAAAGAATTAAATGTCTTTTCTTATTATTATTATGTTATATTAAAGTTTAATATTTTGATAATAATCATATATGTTGGACTTTTCAAGAAATTTTTTTTATACTTGTTCTTAATGTATTAAAGTGTTATTATGAGGGATAATAATCATATGTGTTGAGACTTTTCAATGAATTCATATGTGTTGGATTTTAAAGAATTTTTTTTATGCTTGTTCTTAATGCATTAAAGTGTTATTATGAGGGTAAGACCTGGGGGTTGGGAGAAGTTAATAAATGCTAAGTTTTTTCTTTTTTTTAAATCAAAAAATCAGAAAATTTACATTAAGAGATTGGAGCTCCCACAAGACTTGGGGTTAAAAACCTCCTTTTACTTAAATGGTGTTTGGGAAGTGGGTTTTTATGTAAGTTTTATTAGAGGTAGGATATTATTGAATAAAAAAAATTTTGTGTTTGGGAAGATAGTTGGGTTTTTTTTGTGGTTGGATGTGATGTTTGTGAGAGAAAAAGTGAAATGATTATGGGGTTGGATGTGATATTTTGTTTGGATATGTTTTTTTTGGTTTTGCAAAATTTTTGTCTTTTAGTGGAAAAAATGAGAAAAAACCCAACTCATTTTCTTCCCAAACACCACCAGGCTTGTTTTGGGAAGTTGGCTTTTAGCCACTTTTTTTGGTTTGTAGCAAAAGTCAAAAGTTGGCTTTTTTGATTTTTTTTTTCATTTGGGAAGGTGGTTTTTAGACAAGGGTGAAATTATAATTTTACCACGCATGAGTCAAAATATGCTACATGGGTGAAGCTGTAATATTTTAAACTAAATAGGGGTAGTTTGGTCATTTGATTATGATTTGACATCATAAACAAATATTGATCAAAAAAAGCCAAAAGTCGCTTTTTACCAACTTCTCAAATCATTTATCTAAAAAAGCCAAAAGCTTGGTTAAAAGTCAAAAAGTCACTTTTTACCATTTTCCCAAAATAAGCCATAATATATAGTATAGATAGATGTAGGGGTGTTTTGAAAACAAATATAAAAAGTTAAAAATCAATTTTTAATCCATTTTAGATCATATTATTTCTCACATGAAATAGTCAAAAAAAATTAAAAAATTGAAAATTTAATTTTTAACCATCTTTCCAACACACCCCCGTAAAATCCACCAACATCTTTTTCCTCATACACGGAAAGAAGGAAAAGAAAATGAAAGTCCACAATTATTACTTTCACATCTTGTGTTTGTGGTCTATCTAAAAGGAAGTTAAAAATTGATTTCTTTTATCAAAATTCACAAAAAAAATAAAATAAATTAGACTAAAATAATTAATAAAATAAAATATCACATTAAATTCATAATCATTTGACTTTTTTCTTACAAATGTCACATTTAACTACAAAAAAAATTAAACTCTCATCCCAAATATAAATATTTTAATCTATTAAAATAGTCAAAAACTAAATAGTCTACTAAAATAGCCAACTTCCCAAATGAAGCCAACTTCCCAAATAAGGCCAATATGTGAAAAAAAATAAAAAGAATGATGTGCTGAAATTTTTATTTTATTAATTGTTTTAGTCTATAAACACAACATAAAATTTCATTTGGTCAAGTTTAACACACTCAAAAGATAAAAGGAAACTCAGGACTTGTTTGTCAAATATTTTTAATAGCTATTTTGCCTTTGCATTTTTCCAGGATAAAATAGTTACCCAAAAACATTGTTTCATAAATGCTCTTTTTTGTTATTAGAAAAGCTTAGGGTAGGTTTAAATATTTTTTCTTTGATGAATTTTTTTATATCTTTTAGAGCATTTCCAAGAATGTTACCTACATTTTTTTTTTTTCGAATTTTACTTGAAAATGCATTTAATTTCTCTACCAAAATTCTTTACTATTTCTCTACTTCATTTAAATATTATTTTATTATTCCTTTTCAATTAAACTTATTTTTAAAAAATTGATGTGACAATTACATTACAGAAAGTAAAGAGAAAAAAAATGAGAGAGAAATTAGAATTATATATTTAGGGAATGAATAGTGACTTCCCACGTATAAGAAGTTACTGTAGCATTTGTTAACTTGAGCTTTAGGAGACTATTGCGGATGATTTTTAAGTTTTCACTCTTAGATCCTTGTAGAATAAAAAAATCTAAAAAATTAAGGTTGTGTTTAATAGAGTTTTCTAAATATAATTTAAGAATAGAATTGTATTTTGAGTTTCTGAGTTTTAAAATTATGATTTGAGTGTGAAAAATTTATTTGGTAAATGAGTTTTGAAATTTTTTTTGAACTGAGTGGGGAATTTTTGATGTGACATATGATGTTTGATATAAAAATTTACAACTCATAACCAAACACATAACTCAAAATTCTAGTCAAAACTCATAAAAAATTTTAAAAAATTCAGAAATGAATATATAAAAATTAACAGGTGTCAATTGCAAAAAAAAAATAATAATAATAATTATGCACTGTTCCAGTCAACTGGCCAGATGACCGATGAGACGTCCAGTAGAACGTTCGGTGGGACGACCAGTTAGCCCAAATTTTTTTGGCTTGAACAGAGTTTTCAAAACTAAGTGTGAAATTAATTTTTGAAAACCGTAAACAAATACCACGTTCAAAACCATGGGTAAAATTAAAATTTGGAAACTCTACCAAACAGAGTCTAAATTTTTTAATAACAATTCACTGATTTCTTTTTTTAAAAAAATAGAATGTTTAAGTACTTGCCAAACAAGATAGTAGAACTTTAGTAAAAAAGTTGTTTCTTTTTTAATTGTCAATTAATTAAAATTGAAATCAAACAACCAAAAAAATTTAGCTTAAATAATTTTAAAAATTTAATTAGTTTTATTGAAATCAACCAAAATCTTAAATTTATTTTAAGGTAAATTACAAATACACTCTATAAGGTTCACTTAAAATACGAATTATCACTTGTTCTGAAAATTACATATCACCACTTGAAATTTCTAATTTTATAACAAATGATGTCTTTTACCAATAAATTATCAAGTCAATTAATAGTTTTTAATTATGTTAAAAATATATTTCAATTAATAATTTAGCTAATTTTATTATTGTATAAAAAAATAGTTAGAAATTTTATTTTTTAAATTAATTCCATTAAATAATAAAAATTATAAAAATTTTCTATAATTTTTTAAATTATAGAAGACAATCCGTATTGTAAGTAACATCAGAAGGTGTATTTGAAATTAATCCTTTTTTTATTTTTTTATTTTTTTTTAAGGTATATCGGAAATAAATCTTTATTTTAATTGAACTATAAATCTTACGTGTGCTCCACCGAATAATTTTTCCGTCTGGAACCTATCTGGTTCCCACTTTCTATATACCTTTTATTTCCTCCCTTGTCAATCGTGATGAGGAGGGGCCCTACCGTCCGATATGGCGGGAAGATCTGATCAACAATGGATTCCCGCCAAACGTTCAAAAGCACGGGTAAAAAGTCAAACCGCCACCACCAACTGTCAGGCTTTAACACCTCTAACGGCCGTTTTCAGTTACTGAAGCAGATTGTCATGATTCTACCACGTGGCGAAATCATGAGCTGCATTTGAAGAAGATCATGCGGCGGATCAGGAGTTTTCTGCTTCAACGGCATCTGATTAAGCCACGTAGGCGTTGGGTAGGCAAAAACATCTGCCAACCAGCAAACGTGTTTTATGGGGATAGGATAGAAAACTGCACGTGATCGTCAGACAAAAGGCATGGCATGTGGGACCCCCGTGGAAGGTGTGAATAATGAATTTCCATTGACTGCGTTACTGGGGGCTCCAATGTTACTGTGGGTGTCTGTATGACACGTGTCTGACTTACAACAAATTTATTTAGGCCAAGTTTGGAAAGACTAAATAAGTGCGCTTTTTGAATTTTTATGAAATATGGGTTGGATTTGGGTTGGGTTTGAAGTGATGTGTTAGAGATGTGATGTGACTTAAATAAGATGATGTGACTTAAATAAGGTAATGACTTTTTGATTTTTTGAATTTTTTGAAGGATGCGCCTTAGTGCACCGTTTTTATCGGAGAACATATTAGGTATGTTTCAAAAGGAAAAAAAATTTTGAAAAAAGGGGGTAAATCACACTTCTTCCACATATTATTTTTTAACTTTTTTATATATAAAATAATAAAATAATATTGATATTTTATTTATATCATTTCAAAAGCAATAAGATTTATCTTCTTTAGTTTAACTTACACAAAAAATTAAATTTCTTTATTTTTCATTTTTTTTATTTTTATAAATTTTTTTAATATTTTAAATAATTTTTTTTATTTTTTAGATATGCCTAATCTAGATATACTTAAAAAGTATAATATTTTGTGATTTTTTTTTTAAATTCAACAAATACAAAAACATATAAAAATTTAGTAACACTGTAATAAATGTGAATGACGGTATTTGGTAATATTATAACAAATGTGAGTGAATAAACGAAAAAGAAAATTGATGGTAGAAATAAAAATAAAAAATTTTATTCATATATAAAAATTTATACAAAAAAATCATAAAAATATTGTGATAGTGATATTATTGTAAATATAAATCACGTTTATGTGTGTTTTATTTTGAAATTAAAGGTCACCATTAAACTATATCATTGCGTTTGAAAATTTTGTAAAAAATTTATGTATGTATGTCATCACTTAATAAAAATATGTTCAAGTAGAATTTATTGATGGAAAGTTGTAGAATGCAGTTATGATAATAGGGAGAAGAAATGGTAGGAAAAATGGCAAAATGATCATTTAGAAAATTTTAGGGTATGACATCAGCTATTCAAGATGCAATTTGTAATGAGATTACAAATGTTAGGGAGGTAAATGTAATTTTTTAAACGTGAGGGAGAAATCTGTATTAAATAAAATTCTTTGGGGGTGTCAGTGTAATTTACCTCAAAAAAAATAATTTGATCAAAAAAATTATTAAATAATATATAATTTTAAATTTTTAAAAATTATGTTTGACCTTCCTAAGATAAAATTATATAGAAATAAGAAATTTTTTATTTTTTTATTTCTATCATGAAATTACAATAATTTTTAATATTTTAAAAACAATTATTTAAAATAAATTTTTAAAAACCAAACTAATCAGGACCATTATTAGTCTGAAACGAGGCTTCCATGACTTAGGTTCCGATCATGCCAGTTAGGAGTGTAAAAATGACCAGCAGCCTAGGGCGGATTGGGCCCAATTAGGGTAGGTCCCAAGCCCAGCCTGAGACCCTGAGCCCAGTTTTGGGCCATCATTTTGAAGTCCATTTTGAAGTCTGGCCCATGGGGCCAATCAAGGCTTGGTCCAAGGCTCGGCTCGCCCGAGAACCAGTATCATTTTTAGTGAAAAAAATAAAATTTTGGTAAAAAAAATAAAATAAAATAAAATGTTCAGGCCCTGCCCCAAGCTCGAGCCTATGCCTAAACCCACCGGCTCGGCCCAGCGGCTTGTCCAAGGCTTGAATACCCCTTGGAACTGGGCCTAATTTTCTGGCCCGTATGGTACGTTCACCAACCACCTTGACATCATGTCCTTTTCGAGACACATGACAGTCGTCCAATGGATTTGTGTAGCTGCTCCACAATCATCACAAATGAGGTGGCAAGCAAAATTTCAAAAGGTGATCCATACTCCAATTAGTATACGACTTGCATTATGTTTTGTCATCTCATTTGTCAAGGTTGTGGGGAAAAAAATTTGTGTGATTGAAACATTTTTCTTTTTTAATTAGCTACAATCAACGAGTTGTTTATTAACATTTATCATTTAATAATAGAGCAGAGCTTTTATTAATTTTATAGGTTTATATGTTGATTGTCTATGAAAAAAAATATTAGATCCATTCAATAATTGTGGTCATATTTTTCTTTTAAAAGATGCAAATTTGTTTTTTAAAAACAAATGTAACGAAACAATATATATACAATTATCAAATCAATTTATTTTTCTATGAACGATTTATACATAATATCATATAAAATGAACAAATTGAATTATCAAAGTGAGGCCTATAATAAACCCCATATGAATTGTAGAAAAGCTATGTGGTTAATAATAATAATGTCGCATGCATCATGCCTGAGACTCTTTAAATGCACACCACGTATTCTCTTAGTATACACTATCTACTCAGTTTACATCAAACTTTATTAGAATTTTTTTTTCTCAATTCACACCATCGATTTTTAAATAATATCAAAATACCATCATCTCTAGCTTTCAAACCATAACTTAACCTAACCTTGACCCTAGCCCTAACTACCATCACACCACCCGACCACCCTATTTTCATGACAACCCCCAGTCACCTTTCCTTTTTATGTTGCCAACCCTCCCTAACCCCCTCCTAATTTTGCCACTCAATTTTTGTTGACTATGAAACCCTAAAATAATAATAAGAAGAATTAGGTTAAAAAGGGGTGTAACAAAAGTGGGAAAAAAGAATATGAACAGAAAGAATTCAACGGGGAAGAAGGGGGTTGGGTTGGGACGGGACAATATCAACATTGATAGTAGTAAAGGCAATGAGGAGAAGGGGGTGATAATACATGAAAAGGACTAGAAAGGAACAACGGGGATTTGTAGAAGAGCTAGAGAGGTTGACAAGACTAGGAAGGTTGATGGAGGAAGGAGAAAGGAAGAGCGATAGCATTGGTAAGTGTTGATATTGTGTACTAAGAGGTAATTAATGGCAAATTATGTATATTGAGAAATTAAATTTTAGAAATTTGTTTACCAGAAATAAAATTGTTTGAGAAATAGAATTATAGCTAAAATTTTCAGTAATACTACATCTATCTAATTTGGACTTGCCTGAATTTGTACATGTCGATTGTCTGGCTGGTCATCTAAGTGGTTGTCCAACCAGTTATTTGATAGATGTCGGCTGACAATAGTAACAGTCACAGTTGATAAGGGGACGCCGATCATCCGGCCAATTATTCAATTTACATAAGAAAAATGCTTGGGAGCACTAATTAGTGCTCCCACTAATTAGGTGGCAGTGGGTCCCGCCAGAAATGATGTGATGTTTTGGTCTTGGAGTTGTATTTTTTTTGTTTTTTTTCTATTTTTTTAATGCATTAGTGCTATTATTGGTGATGTTTTTAGTGGGATGAATCATTGTTGTTTACATAATTCAAACGATTTGGGAGAATTCAAATTTGATATATCAATATTTTTTTTTATTTATTTATTTATTTTTGTAAATAGAAGATTCTGACATGCCCAGGCACAATTTGCAAGTTAATTGACTCGTTGACCTAAAATTCAATAGGAGGTGACAGGAGTTTACTTTTCACTTTTTAGAGTTATTTTTTATTCAATATAGTGATAAAACTTATTTATTAAGAGACAATTTTAAAAAATCATATCAAAACAAATAATTGTAAAATTATAAAAATATAAAATTTATTTACACAATTTAATGTATAAACTATTTATATTTTTATTATATTTACTTTCATCAATATAATTGTGAAAAATTTAAATAGTAAATCAAATGTGATCATTGAAATATTGTTTATGATTGTGCATTGTAATTTAGAAAAAAAAAAATTCATTATCACATTATTCAAAATATATTTTATGTGTAAAAATTTGTTTATAAACCATTTTAGTCCTGTTTGGTGTAACTATTAAAACAGATTATAGACTAAGCCTCGTTTGGGAACAAGCTATTTTAGTAACTTTTTGGCTTTTTACGAAAAGATGTGCAGAAAAGTAGAGAGGTGATGTGACTAGTTTTAGTTGGCTTTTTGACTTTTTAACTAAAATAGTCAGTCCCCAAACGAGGCCTGACTTTAATCAGAAGCTATTAATTTGTTTGGTGTAGTTGTTGGATTATAGATTTAAGTTGCTGAGTAGTATTTGTTAAATAAGTTGTGAAGTAGCTTTTTCAATTAAATTTTATTTTTTATTATTCACTATTTGTCTACATTTCTCATAAAAAATAATAATAATATTATATAGTCCATTTGGGTCTTTTTTTTATTTTTAAAAAACTAAAAAATAAAAAAATCTAAGAGTATAATCGTGAATTAATATGTCCACAGCAGAAGCTGATAATCAGAAATAAGGGGGAGCAACTTCTCAAAATCAGCTTTTTTAACTTAAAATAAATTGTTAGAATCAGAAGCTGTTTGAAATAAGTTTAACCAAATAGTCCAAAATAATTTTTTAAAAGCTAGAAGACATAAGTTTGCTCAAAAAAGCCCCACCAAACACCCAATTTCTCTCTCACGACAAGTCATAGTCTCAACTTTTCCTCCCTATCTCAAAATATTTTTTTTACCAATTGATAAGAAATCAATTATAAATATGAGAATAATTATATCAAATTGAACAATTGTGATTTCAAAGAGATTATTTATTTGATCTATTAAACATGAATTATTTTTTCCTTGTACATAAAAATTTAGGCCTTGTTTGGTTTGTATTTTGAGATATTATTTCAAAAATAATTTTTTAGAGAGTTTAGAAAATTTAAAAATTTATTTGGTTGTATGTGTGTAGATTCCACACTCATGTGAGAAGTTTGGTAGAAAATTTTGTAAATTATCTTGAATCCCTAACATAACTCATTTGAGTTTTGAAATTTGGAATGATTTGATATTTTTTTTGTAATGGAATAGATAGATGAGAGAGAAAAAGTAATTGAGAAGGAAAAATGAAAGAAAATAAGTGATTGATTGATGTGTAATAAAGAGAAAATTGATTTTAGAATTTTTATTTTTAATTTTCAATGAAATATGTTTTTAGAATTTTTTTCTCCAAATATATATTTTAAGAAGCAAACCAAATATGCCCTAAATGTTTTGTTCAAGTTAAATGCACATTTGAACTTTCAATTTTTTTGTTAGTAGGACTTGAAATCCAAGAGGGATTGCAAGGCTTATGAGGGGTGGTTTGTGATGTTCTAAATAAGTATACTTTTTGATTTTTTATAAAAAGATATGTAGAAAAGTAGAGAGGAGATATTGATTGATATGACTAAAAAAAGATAAAAAGATGAACTAAAATAGTGTACGCCAAACAACCCTTGATTTGTGAGAGTTTGGTATTTGAAATGAGACCATCATGAATTATTTTCAAAAACAAACATGATTGGTGCCCCGAATATAGGGGCACTAATGCCCCGAAATTGCCTAAAATGGAAAAAAAGAAAAACAGTCAAGGCAAAAAAAAAAAAAAAAAAAAAAAAAACCAAAACTGGAAATTTCGGGGCTTTAGTGCTAAAGTTTTTAGTGCTAAAAAGTTTTACCCTTTCAAAAATATGAAAACTAACCGAAGTTATTTGTCAATCAAATTTCTATCTTATCAAAATACAAATTTCGTCCCCACACAAAAATTCGTGCATTGTATTATAAGCACGGCAACCATAGACTTCACTCTTAGAGAATAATTTATTTATAGAAGAAAAATAAACGAAATATAAGTTTTTTTTTTTTTTTTCTCTCTAATTTCTGGTGAGATTTAGGGTGGGATTTATGCAGAGAAAAGAAAAGGGAATGAAATAGAAATTAACTTTTTTCACTTGCAATTCTTTGGTTGTCCGTGCATAGGCAAGAGAAAGCCTTTTTTTTTTTCAAATTATTTTTTGAATTTATAATCAAAGCACAATCTTAAAATTTAATAATGTTGTGCATGTTGTGTTATTTTTAGGCTAAAACAACCTTAAAATACATACTATTTTGGAATTTCTAGTTTAATTTTTTTTTTTTAAATTTAAAGTCAATATATATACATATGACGATAATTGAATGTTTAATTCAATATATTTCTTCATTATATTATTTACATATTATCCACTACTACTTGATAAATATAAACAATAAAAAAGAAGTTAGAGGATCTTCAATAATTTGTCATTAAAATTGCTATAGTTATAATTTGACAGTTGAGAAGAAAAGTGATGCTCCATTGGTCACATATAGAAGCTATCAAATTTGGCAAATGTCAAAACTTTGTCAAATGTGGCAAAAGTTTTGGCAGTTGTCATATGTGCCAATAGTTGCCAAAATCTCCCTCCCTCCCTCCTTCCTAGCAAAACGGATAAATTTTTACAAAATCGTCATTTTTGTAGGTCATTGAAACACACCAGTTTCTGTGTTTGATTCTACCAAAATAATGACCATTAGAGTAACATTGCTATAATTCTACCATTTTCTACTTATTCATTGCCAAATTATAGTAATAACAATATTATTATAGCATTTGTCATTAGAGATGCTCTTAGGACAATGATTTTATACATTTCAATATTGCATGCT
Organism: Camellia granthamiana; assembly: GCA_036172215.1. NCBI lineage: Eukaryota > Viridiplantae > Streptophyta > Magnoliopsida > Ericales > Theaceae > Camellia > Camellia granthamiana. Next base: position 49,342,262 of record CM069916.1, on the reverse strand, counting down.
AAGTATTTATTATATAAATTAAAACACAAAATTTGTAAATCAAATCCCACTAAGGTGGTTTGGCAACAATTTAAATAAACAGTTTATTTACTTCTTTTTTTTTTTATAAGTTATTATATCACTTCTTTATTTTTCTATATATTTTTTCATAAAAGATCAAAAAATTACTAAATAAGCAAACCACAACCCACCTAATTCATCAAATATTATATTTCAGGGTTGTTTTGGAAAGTGCAAAAAAATTGTTTTTTTTTTAATTTTATTTATTACGAAAAGACATATAGAAGTAAGGTGGTGTTATTCAAATAAGTCAAAAAGCCAATAATTTTTTATTTTTTGGCACTTTCCAAAACAGGCCTCAATTAATATAGTATTTATTCATCAAAAGCCTATTTTGGAAAATTGATTTTTTGGCCAAAAAAAAGGGGCAAAAATTCATTTGAAATAAGAAAATTCTTTTTGTTTTACTTCCTTTGAAAAAAAATTAATAAGTCTTTAATAAATTAATTCCCAAAACAATTATTATAGAGTCTTGCTAACAAGTGGAAGGATTAAAAAAAAAAAAAGAAGACAAAATAACTTTATGCTTGGTTATCATTTTTCAAAAATACTTTTCAGAAAATTCTACTTTCTTATTTTTCGTTTTTTTTTATTTTTACTGAATTTTTTTAATATTTTGAGCAATTTTTTTAATTTTTAGACATACCTAACATAAATATACCTAAAAAGTAAAAAAAAATTGAAAAAAACCTTTTAAAAATTTACTAAATACCAAAAATACAAAAAAAATACAAGAATTCAGTACATTTTTTGTATTTTTATGTATTTATTAATTTTTAAAAATATTTTTTCACAAATTTTTTACTTTTTAGATACATCTAAGTAAGGTGCATCTAAAGAAGTTAAAAAAAATGTTTAAAAATTTAAAAATATTTACTAAAAACAAAAAAACACGAAAACCAAAAAACTCAATTTTCAAAAAATTTAATTCAAAAAACTCAAACCAAACACACTGCTCAATACAGTTTCTCTGAGTTTTATAACACTTTTTTTTTTCATTTTGAAACACTTTTTAATTTTTTCTTTATTTTTAAATTATTTTTTCTATTAATTTCAACATTAAACAATATATAAAGACCAAGTTTCATTTAGAAACATATTATTTTAATAATTTTTTAATTTTTTATAAAAAAATATATATAAAAAAAATAATTTTTTAATTTTTTATAAAAAAAATATATAAAAAAAATAATATAATAATTTTTTAATTTTTTAACTAAAATATATAATACACAAATGAGGCTGGTATTTATCACTATTATAAGAGAAAGTGGTCACATAGATGAGCAGTGTTGTCACTTGTGGACGTCATAATTTTGGTCGGCAAATCTCAACTTAATGAACAAGCAAGCAGGCGTGTAATTATCTCATACCACTTTGGCCCCACAAAGCCACGTGGATAAATCTGTTGTGTGTGTTTTGACAATCAACAATGATTTAGAACACTAAGAAATACACTATTAATAACATTAATATATTCGGAATGGTTAAAAAAAAAAGAACAAGGCATAGAAAGTGGGCGAGGCCCATTGCCACATCATTAGTGCTCCTCCTAGTGCTTCCTTTTTAGTGCTCCCAAACATTTTTCTTGACAATACAAAAAAAATTAAAAATTAATTTTTAATTCATTTTAAATTACAGCCCCCCACATATAAAATAATAAAAATTAAAATTAAAATTAAAAAATTAACTTTTAAGTATATTCTCAAAACACCCCTCGCTCCTAAACTATCCTTAGGCTCAACTCTGAATCATGATTGGCTCCTTAAGGTTTTTACTTGACTTCTTATTTGCTGGGTTATTGGGCCCACTTTTAGGTCTAATTTTGATAATTCGAACCGTTCACATTTTAAGATTTGTTGAATATATCATACCTATAAAAAATCAAGTTAATCAGATATTAAAAAGCATATGTTCAGAAAACTAACTAAAAACTATATTTTTAAAAAAATTTAATAAACAGTTTTCCAAACACATGTTTTTTGATATCCGATCAACTTGATTTTTTACAGGTATGATATACTCAACAAATCTTAAAATGTGAACGGTTCGAATTATCAAAATTGGGCCTAAAAATGGGCCCAATGGCTCAGCAAGTAGGAAGTCAAGTAGGGACCTCAATGAGAGGATCCTGATTCCTTAACTCCACTATAATTTGGAGCAAGGATCCCCTCCTTGTATCATTTCCTACTTGTAGGGTCATTGGGCCTATTTTTATGCCCAATTTTGATAATCCGAACCGTTCATGTTTTAAGATTTGTTCAGTATATCATACTTGTAAAAAATCAAGTTGATCGGATATCAAAAAGCATGTGTTCGAAAAAATCGAACTAAAAACTAGTTTTTTAAAAAATTTAATAAACAATTTTCCGAACACATATTTTCTGATATCCGATCAACTTGATTTTTTACAGGTATGATATACTGAACAAATCTTAAAATATGAACGGTTCGGATTGTCAAAATTAGGCTTCAAAGTGGGCCCAATGGCCCTGCAAGTAAGAAATACAGAAGGGAGCGCCCAATGACTTGCAAGTAAAAAATGCCAGGAGAGAGTGCAAGGAAGGAATCTTGACTCTATAATTTGAGTCCAACGCACGCAAAGTACATTCCTCTAGCCTACCTGGCATTCCAGCTGGACTTTGGATTGGAGGATCAAACGGCGCGTGTCGTTAGCTCTTGGCCCGTAAATAAAATGTTAAAATTTTCTATTAAATAAATAATTAAATATCTCACATAAGTATGATATCTATCTGACATATTTAATCATTTATTTAGTAAAAAATTTGAGACCTATAATATTTTCTTTTTAATAATATTTTTTCTATCTCAAAATATTTATAGTTGCTTCTAGGAAATTCAACATTTTTTTATAATATAATTATTATATTTTAAAATATTTAATTTTTTAGAACTACCCTTTTAACTTTTTTTTTGAAATATTAATTAATGAATTTAAAAGAAAGATAAAATAAAAAATTTATTATTTTAGTTATTAATTTTTTAAAAAATGATTAATATTTTAAAACAATAAAAAATGAAATAAAAAATTAATATTTTAAGACGTAAAGAGTATAATAATTGTCACATCAATAAATGATTTGTAAGTTATAGGAAAAATAACAGTACAATATAACAATCAAACAAAATTTACACATCAATAAAAAAAAAATTATACACTTTAATAATCGAATTGTTATATTTTTCATAATTTTATAACTCCTTTTACTGGCACCACTGTGAAGTTAATCCCCCAAGTTATACATTAATATTACTCGGTACAAAAATGTAAGGGTGCAAATACAATCGAGTTATTAAATTTATCAAATTAATTTGAATTGTATTGAAAGTTTTCAAGTCAACCCTCATAACCGAAGTTCTATGGATCATATACATCTTATAATTAAAAATAAAAATAGTATAATTTTAATTTTTTGAGTCATAATTAAAAAAATGTTATAACTAAACACAATATAATATCATAACTAAAGAAAAAAAAAATATCATAATTAGGGGTGTATATAATACACCATTATTAAAAGGGTGTATATTAAATTTTTTTTAAATGTCATAACTAAAGAAAAAAATTGATCACAACTGAAGAATAAAATGTCATAATTAGGGATGCATATGGTATACCATTTTTAAAGGGGTGTATGTTAGAATTTTTCCAAATTTGAATTGCTTGTAATTTTGAAGGGAAATGTTCTGGTGTGAAATGCACACCGCCGTATGTAATCCTAACACAAAATTACATAAGTTAACGTCAGTTTTTATAAACTTATATAAGTGATCTCATAAAAATACGCAAATTGAACATAAATTTGCATAAGTTCATAAAACTTACTTAATTTTGTAAATTTATACTAATTTGTGCTCAATTTATATATATATTTTTAAATTACTTATGTAAATTCGTAAAAACTTATATAATTTTATGTTAAAGTTACATATGGTTTGCATTGCACACTGAGAAATTTTCTAATTTTGAATTGTCACTCAATATATTGATTCATTTGCTTTGTATTTAGACTAATTAATAAAAAAAATTGGACCTATTAACATTTTTTTTTTTGGTGACAAATCATAGCAAAATAAAAAGAAATAATTTATAACAACATATAACAAATAAATTTAGGCAAATTACATCGATAGTTTCTATATTTTGTCTCTTATGCCATTTTAATCTCTACACTTTTAATTAGTTTAATTTTGACTCTAAATTTTATATTTTGTCAATTTGATCCAATTGATAACATCATTAGTGTTTTTTTATGAAAAATTATCACTGAATTGATTGAAGTTAACTTATTGAATTGAACAAGTTCATAACTTTGTTTTGAAAAGTATGACATATTACATATTTATTTGTTAAAAAATGCTAATAATTATAAGTAATTGGACTAGATTGAGACAAAATCATAAATTCATGATCAAAATTGAACTAATTGAAATTCTAAAGACTAATATAAATACTAAAATATAGAGACTATCAGCGTAATTTACCCAATAAACTTTTACCAAATAACTTAATAATAGAACAAACATTTTTTTTTTTTTTTATCAACCAAAAGAACTTTATTGATGAGAAAAAACTTTACAACAAAGGTAGAAACATAACAATAAAAGAGAAAATGAAGGGGGAATGATGCAAAAGTCATCATAGTGAAACAGCCCAATCCCAACTAGGTTGACACCAAGTCACTTACACAATCATATGACAACATCAAACCAAGAATCAGTTGGTGAGGAACCAACAGAGGCATAGCAACACTACAACAAATCAAGCACAAAACAACAGCTAACAAGAGCACCAGCCACAGATATGAAGCAGCTAACAATAGTAGCAAATTAGCTATCAAAAGCACCAGACACAGATACTAAAGGCAGTAATGCACCAGATTAGCAGATTATCGTACTGTTAACTTGTTAGCAAAAATGCACCAGATTAACATAACAGCAGTATGCACCAGATCAGCAGTATGCAGCACAGAACAACAGTAGGCACCAGATTAGCAAGAGTACCAACCCAAACACTAATGTAACAGTAAATACACCAATGTAACCATCACACAGATACAGAGGCATCAGATTAGCAAAATACACCATATTAGTAGATTGACATACTGCTGACTGGTTAGGAAAAAATGCATCAGATTAACAAAGCAGTAGAGCAGCAGACAAAGGCACCAGATTAACATAAACAACAATATCAGTATATAGAGGCACCAGATATACAGCAGAACAAAGTAGCTTACAGATAGAGAGGCAAAACACACTTAACAGCAGAACAAAAGCTGATAAAGGTTATGAACAATATCATGACTTGAATAAGAGAAACCTGGGAGATTGGACTTTACCCACAGAGCCACTCTCTATTTCACATTAGCACTAAAATCCTTTATATTAGGTTGACACCTATTAAAAATGCAATCATTCCTGATTTTCCAAATAGACCACAGCATAGCCAATGGCACTAAATTCCAAAGCTTCATAATAGTCTTTTTGTATTTAAAACCCATCCACCAATGTAACAAAACCACAACTGAAGCAGGTGTTGCCCATTGCACATCCCACCAGAGTAACAGTTCAGTCCATGACTTCCAAATACCACTGCACAGTAGAAAAATATGATTCACAGATTCAGGTTTAGTTTTACAAAAGAGGCAGACATTACTAAAGCCACCGCTAAGTACACCAATTCTTTGCAGAAAGTCCATGGTTTTAACTCTACCCTTCTATATCAGCCAACCCAAGAATTGAGCTCTAGGAGGAGCCACATTACCCCATATCAGTTTAGGGATCGACAGCTTAGGCCTATGATGAGCTTCTAACCATGATCTCATTGAAAACAACTGTGAACTGTCCAGACGAGGACCTCTGGCACCTAAGAGAATCTGGGAGGATTGCTCTCAGGCCTGGTGTCTCTGACAGTAGGAGGTATAATCTACTAACCTCAACACTCTCCCAAGGCTTAAAACTCTTCTAAAAGATAAGTTCCACCCCCCTGAAATTTCCTTTCTCCGCACAAAATATTCTAGAGATTCTTCATTCTCAGTAGACAGGTTGAATAGCCTAAGGAATTCATCTTTAAGTTTAGAATTTTGCAGCCAATTATCCAGGCAGAAGTGCACTCTCTTTCCATCACCCAAATGAATTTCTATACTAGAGAAGAAAAAGCATGTAATTCTGAATTAACCTCTACCCCAGAGAGAATCCCTTTCTACGCATTAGACACCCTCCCAGGAGTCTCAAGATTAAGTATCCAACGTCCTCCAACAACTCCATACCTGCTATTTATAACTTGCCTCCATAATGCCTTTTCCTCCACCCCATATCTTCATCACCATTTCATAAGTAAACTGCTATTCATTTCCCTCAAATTCACAATCCCTAATCCTCTTAGCTCTTTGCTGGTTGTGACAGACTTCCACTTAACAAGATGCACTTTCCTTTTTTGTTCAGAACTCCCCCACAAAAAAGATGTTTGCATTCTCTCAATAGTTTTCGCCACACCCTCAGGCAATTTGAATAAAGATAGGTAATAACAAGGGAGATTGGATAGGACAGATTTTATCAAGGTTACTCTACCAGTAAAAGAGAGCAACTTTCTTTTCCAAAGTGCCAATTTTGACTTAAGTTTATCCACCATAGGTTGCCAAGACTTGCTTCTTTTAGTATTAACCCCAAGATGTAGCCCTAAATATTTGATTGGTAGTTTTTAGCACTTACAATTGAGCTTGGTTGCAAAAGCCTGACCAAAAGCTTCATCGATTCCTATACCACACAACACACTCTTATGAAAATTTATTTTTAAGTCTGAAATGATCTCGAAGCACCTGAGAATTCTTTTAATAGTCACCAATTCTGCCTTCTCTGCTTCACAAAAAAGTAAGGTATCATCAGCAAATTGTAAGTGGGTTATTTGAAACTCTGATTGGTCCACTGAAACACCCTTGATTAACCTTATCTCTTTTGCACGTACCAACAACATATTAAGGCCCTCAGCTGCAATATTAAAAAGGAAGGAGGAAAGAAGATCTCCTTGTCTTAACCCTTTGCTAGGAGAGAATTCATCCGTTGGAGAACCATTCACAAGAATAGAAATTCTAGCTGTGGTCACACACTCTTGCATCCAACTCACCCATAAATCCCCAAAACCAAAGTTTGTTAGCAAAGACCACAAATAATTCCAATTAACTGAGTCGTAGGCTTTTTCAAAATCCAATTTAAGAATAATCCCCTTCTTTTTGTATTTCTTCCACCAATCTACGACCTCATTAGCTATCATGATACCATCAAATATATGACGTCCACCTATGAAGGCAGACTGAACTTCACTAATAATCTTTGGCAACACCAAACTAAGCCTATGTGATAAAACTTTGGAAATGATTTTGTAGGCTATATTCAATAAACTAATTAGCCTAAAATCAGAGAGACCTGAAGGACTAACTAGCTTTGGGATTAGGGCAATGAAAGAACTATTCAGACCTTCAACCAATTTTCCATTGAAATGGAACTCATGCATGAATTTGAGTACATCCTCCTTCAGAATTCTCCAAAACTTTTGGACACAAGCCATACTGAAACCTTCCGGCCAAGGGGCTTTATTCACATGACTTTCCTTTACCACCCTCCAAATTTCTTCCATGGTAAAATGAGCTTCCAAGACCACTCAAACCTTAACTGAGCTTAGCCTCTCAAAAGAGCCAACTAATTTTGGTCTACTAACCCAGTCTTCTTCAAAAGTTGTGGAAAAATGCCTCAAAACTTCTTGTTTGATTATCACAGTTTCATTATACCTAACTCCATTAATCAACACTGAGTCCAACAAATTTCTACTTTGCCTTTTACTTGCAATGATATGAAAGAATTTAGTGTTCTTATCCCCACTATGTGCCCAATTCAACTTGGATTTTGGGAACCACATCTAATCATTCCTCTTTCTTAACTTCCACACCAGACTACAAATTTCCCTCCTATTTGTGGTTTTTTGAGTACTGAGCGGTCTTAATTTTGCTAATAAATCTATAGCGTGGAGATCATCTTCAGCCTTTTTCAATTGATTCACCACATTCCCAAATACTTCGACATTCTATTTTTTCAACTCTGATTTCAAAGCATTGAACTTTCTTATCAATTGATATCCAGCCCATTCTTGAACAGATGAGGCAGCCCAAGACTTCTCCACTGTAGCTAAGAAGTTCGAATGAAGAATGCAAGTAGTTATAAATTTGAAAGGCCTAGGACTCCAGTTTCTCATATCCTCCATAAACAACAGAGGACAGTGATCAGATACTCCCCTAAATAGGCCCTAAAGTTTGAAACAAAATTTCTCTAACCAGATTGGCTCCATAAGAAATCTGTCTATTTTACTCCATCTCTCATCTTCCATTGAATTACACCAAGTGAAATTTCTACCAAGCAAAGAAATATCCACTAGTGCCAATTGGTCAATTATATTATTAAATTCAACCATACCTCTGTCCCTCCTATTACAGCCCTTTCTGTCCGCCATAAACCTTATTTCATTGAAATCCCCCCCATACACTAGGGCTTCAAAAAATGCTGCTTAAGATTGATGATGGAATCCCATAGCTTCCTTTTATTGACAGCATCATTTGGTGCATAAATGTTAAGAACAACACATTCAAAAAGATCATGAGTGGTACCTGATAATAGGATGAGATTTCGGTTGTTGCAACAATCTGACAACATGAAAAACATTTGGATTTTAAATACATAACAATCCTTCTGAACGCCCTTCAGCATCCACTGCCAAAAATTCCATCTTATCCCATGGCCATACTGTTTTTGCATCTCTCAATTGTATATTGCTTCGCTTGGTCTCCTGAAGAAGTAGGATATCAATCTTTATCTCTTTAACAACATTTTTTATTCCACGCCTTTTCTCCAATCTACCTAAACCTCTAATATTCCAAGAAATCATCTTCATTACAAACAATTTCACTGCAAACCCCCAGCTGACATGCTTGCTAAGTATGACCATCAACATAGGCAACTCTTTGTGCATCTCTAACTTCCATATCAACCAGTTTGCTCATCACTTCAGATTCCTTTCCTTAAAAATTAATTCCCAGAGACTTTCCAAGATGAATGGTGTCTTGGGCTTCATCCATTAACTTTCTTCTTCTTCTGCTGAGTCTAATTGACTGACTTTTTTGCAAAATTGAGAGGGATATAGTAGCTATAGCAGCCCTAAAGATTGCCCCTCTTTGGAAAAAATTGGGAAATGGTTGCCCTTTATGTTTAGGTCTTTTCTTTCCTTTGCTTCGACCTACTGAACCACCATTCGGCAATCAAAGAGAGGAACTGATTAAGGTACCTTGAGAAGAGCCAGAGCCATCTACACTATTTAGGGCCTGAGCCATATGTGCACTAATGAAGTTTGAGGCATGTGCTATGAAGTTATAGATATGGTCAGACACCTCAGAAGGCCCAGCACCACACATCCTCTATTGGGCTTCTCTAATAACCACCTCTAGGTTGATATTAGGCCTCTCACCTTCAGACCCAGTAATACTTTTGATAAAACCCAAAGTACAAATAACTTCTTCTAATGCCATGGTTTTACTTACATCCAACTGTAATGATGACTCTTTCAACATACCTTCCCTCACCTTACTGTTAGCTCCCTCAATTGGTTTTTCAAAACTGCTACCTACTGTATCTTCTATAGTGTCTGACACCTAACTTTTCTGATAATCTTCATTAGCTTTGAGGCTCCGTGATGGGACCTTAATGTCGTTGGCCATCTCCTTCTCCATACAGGTTCCCGCCAATGTCCCCGCCTCTATGCATCTTTCTCCACTTTCTATCACAGAGCCATGAATAGCTCTACTTTTCTGTTCTCCCCCATTTACAGATGTTCCTTTAACCATCTGTCTACAATCACCTGGAAACAAGCTTCTCTCCATTACCACAGAGGAGTCAAAATTTTTGCACACTCGTATTGGGTAGTCCCTTTCTTTATTTTGTACCAATACCACACCATTTATAAAATCCATACAACTTGTGATAATTCAAACCTTACCATATTAAAAGGAAAATCCTCGAGTACTATTCTCATCAAATTGGACCACTTCACCCCATAAGGCACCTAAGCTTCTAAATGTTTCAACATTCCGTAAATTAAAAGGAATGCCAAAGTAACTAAGCCAAACACACCTCTTTTGCTCAATAACAGATCCAGCTTTCCATTCTTGTACTGAATTACACTAGTTAAAAATCTAAACCTTTAATCGTTTTTCATGGCTCTTCATCTCTTGAATTGAATTAAAGGTTAACACAGCTAATCTTCCCCTTCCCCTTCTGATAACTGTGTCGTTAAGCCCTCTTTCCTACATTCTAGCTCAAAATCTGAGAATGCCAAAAAGGACTTAAGCTCAATGATTAAGCTCTCATAGAGCCAAGCATTCCCAGCTTCATCAGCTTTGATGTACAACAAATTGTTTGGAACATGATTTCCCCTTTTCACCACCTCGGCATAGGAATTGAGTCTTGCCGATTGAACTCTCTGCTGCTGACCCTGCACAGATCTGGTGTTTATATTTGGCTGATTCACTCGTCTACGAAGAAAATGCTTATCTTTGTTGATCTGTAGTCCCTAACCATTTTGATACTCTGCTCCCTTGACTTTAAGTTCCTTGTTATCCCACCATAAACCATTTGCTTTTTGCACAGCCACTTCTGCAGCTACTGGACAATCAAATTTGACAAATCCAAATCTTGATCTGGTGACCTTCCTTCTTTTCATGGGTATATATACATCTTTCACTATTCCGAATTTAGTGAAAACCCCAAACAAATGCTTCGGATTCATGGACTCTGGGATCTCATCTACAAAGATGGTAAACAAACCTTGATGACAAGGATCAAAAACTTGTTTCCTGACCCCTTGCTTTCGGATTACTGGTTTTCTCTCTCCACCGCTTTCTCTCCATGACTCTCACGGGTTGTTAGATGTTTTGCCTTATAATTTTGAGAAGGTCATAGAACAAACATTATTATCGCAATACACAAAATGACATAATAAAAAAAATAAATAAATAAAAAAGACAATAGAAAGGTTAACATGATTCAATACTTAATATTTTAGCATATTTATTTAATATTTTCATTTTTATATATACAATTCAAGTTTTGAATTGATAAAGTTGCTCAGTAGGGACTACGATTAGAACAAGTTTGTAATCTTTGATCCCACTTCATATCATACAAAGGTCGAGATAAGACAGGGATGTGGAAAAGATGAAGCGGGATTAGGGATGTAATAATGGCCTGACCTAAATAGGTTTTGCAAGTTCTCACTTTTTTAGTGGGTAAATTTAACCAGATCTATGGGCTGAAAAGTGGAGCCCATATCCAACCCTAAGCCCACTCAGAATAGGGCCGGGCCAGTGAGCCTATGCTCGGGCCGCAGGCCTTTTTTTTTTTTTTTTTTGTGGAAAAATGAACGACAAATATATTATCTATATAGATTATTTATTAGGGATAAAAAAATAAAAGAAAAATTATACTGAGTATTTTAGTTAAGATTAATGAGATTTTTGTTTGGTTATGTTTCATGGTGGTATTTAAATTTAATTATGTATGACTTATATTTTTTTAATTATGAACTTATAATTAAAAAAGTATGCAATTATGTAATTTTTTTCTTTTAAAATGAATAATTTTATATATAAATATATATATAAATGAAACTTTCAATATTACAATATTAAATTAATTATATAATAATTATTGAATGAATAATTTTTATTTCAAAATGAAATAAAATATTACAAAAATTTATATCATTAGATAAAATAGGTGTAGATTATTGATAATGGTAGAGCAATTGTATCACTATAAGTCAAGTACATCCCTACTAGGTTGGCACCTACTAACCTACCAATCATTTGCATTATACTCCATCTTAATAATCTAATACAAAAAAAAAAAGAAAAAGAAAAAAAAAAAAAATGAAATAGTAAAAGACAAATTGTTGATCAATCATCGGAGGAGACAAACATTTCGGTCACGTTACCCGAAGACATGTCATCCAAATCATTTTGAATTTGCTCCTTTCACTGTAATTTTATGTTCTTGTAAGCGCATACATATGATCTTTGGATATCATCAGTGCCTTAACCATTTGGGGTGAAAGCCTGCTGAGGTAATCGCCCAGTATTCATCCACCTGCATTAAAAGCTGTTTTCGAAGCAACTGTAGAAATAAGAACGGTTAGTATATCACGGGCCATCTGTGAAATCACAGGTCACATAGTTTCATTTTGTCTCCACAATTCCAAAATGTCAAAAATCATCCACTGACGGGCTTTCCAAATAACGTTGTAGTTAAGAACTACTTATACTTGTGTATTGAGATATTCTTCTATTTTTTATTACTGAAAAAATACTTAATCTCCCGCCTCAAGATGAGACTGCTAGTGTAATGTGTGTAGGTGTATTTATAGATGTAGCTGCCCTGTATTCTTCAAATAATTTGTTGCATGTTTGCATAATAAGGGCAAACTGTATTTGATCAACGAAAATACGCTTTAAAAATTTTTGTAAACCAATTTCTTTACACCTAGGATCAATTATTATAGCTAAACCTAAAAGATAAGGCAAATGATCAAAATATTTATCAAATTTTACTTTCATTGAAGTAATAATGGTTACATAATATTCATTACCTATATATTTTACGAAAATTTTAATTATTTATATTAGCATATGTGAAACAAATAGTGAATTAGGAATATATATATATATATAAAAGAAAATAATTTTGTTGAAGTATCAAAAACTTTTTAAAAAATCTTTATATAAGGCTATATGGCGCCAATTAAATTCTGTGAGAATCAGCACTCCTCCTGTTAATATTGTTGCAAAAAATAAATCTATTGCTCTTCTTTATTTACAAACTATTTTAACATATTATCGTTGAATTACACCTACCATCTATATCTAAAATTAATTTTTTAAATGGCATACTTTCTTGTTGACAAATTTTTCTATATTCCGAAATTCGATTAGTAGAAGACATAATAGTAACAACTGCATTTTTTATTACAAGTACAGAAATCTCGTATACATGCATAGCTTCTTTAACAATCAAGTTTAAAATATGGACACAACAATGAACATGAAATAAATCACGATCAATAAGTAATTGTAAACTTGATTTTAAATAGGTTACAGTTTGATTATAATATGCTACATTATCTAAACTAATTGTAAATATTTTATTTTGTAAAGCCCACTCATATAATACATTTCTTATTTCTACACTAAACAAATTATCAGTGTATGTGAGCTCAACTAATTTAAATGAATTAATTCTTTTATTTAATTCCCAATTCCAATCATTCTCAATAAAATATATAGCGATACATTGATATTCTAAACCATTATTTGACTATAAATCAGATGTTAAACAAACTTTTCTATTCAATTTTTTAAAGATGTCAAATAATTCACTTTTAACATTCCCAAATTTCTTTAAAATCATGTTTCTAGTAGTATTTCTTGTAAAACTTTGATATTGCAATGTAAAACTTTCGTGAATCATTTCGGAAAAATCAAGACATTCACTAGTTGTAAAAGGTTATTCTTTTTTAATAATATAATCAATTACAGAATTTTATGCACGTATAGAATCATATGAAAATGTTTACAAATTACCAGTTGATAAAGCCCCTAATTACATTTGACTTCTAATATCAGGTTGTTGACTTTGTAAATGTTTGTTAGCTTGCCTTTTTAGATGACTAGTACCCTCTATAGATGCAGCACTAAGTAAATGTGCACAATATTTATATTTTTCTTTAAATGTAATTGTACCATCAAAATTATTTATAGATATTTTTTCAAAATATTCCCTAACATTACTAGTTGTGCCCCTAGATGATGATCCAACTGTTGGAAGAGGGATACTAGAAGGAGAATCATTAGATTCATGTTGTGTAGTATATGTATCAACATCGACATAAACATTAGGAATATGAGGATCCATAGTAATGTAAGTAAAATAATATATAAGAACTAACAATTAATTTAAATAACTTGTAAATACAATGAGTAAAAAATAATAATTAATATATGTTCACAAATAATTAATGAAAAAAAATGAATTTTAAAACTAATAAATTTAATTAAACTAATTAATATTACTGACTGTTGAGTTTTAAAATTTAAGGGGGACAACGTGCAAATAAGTCATAATTTAAAAGAGTAAACTATATTTACCTTATTGTGAAAAAAAAATTATTAAAAACAAAAATTGTTTTAAAAAAAAATTTACATTTTTATTTTTTTAAAATGCTCCAAGTGAGGGTTAAGAATTTAATGGTTACAATTTAAAAAAAAAGAAAAAAGGATTAAAATCAAATTTAATGTAAATTATAGGATGTAAAGTGTAATTATAACAATATTAAAATAAAATTTTATCCTACACATTCACTTTTATTTGCATATTTTAACTCTCCTTATTTATAAATTCATTAAGCATAATACACCATATTGTTTCTCCTTTTCATTACTACAACCATTCTTAAAGTTAACAAAATTAAACATGTCTCCACCCACTCCCGCCTTAGGGGTGTAAAAATGGCCCGAGACGCGTGGGTGGCTTGAGACCTGAGATGCGCCCGGGCCTGAGCCTAGCTCAAGACCTTGGACCTAGGTTTGGGCCTTTCATTTGAAGCTCGGCCTGTTGGCCTAGCCCAAAAGAATCGAGCCTTGCGGTCGTTCCGGCCCGGCCCTCTCAGCACTTTCTTTGCCAATAGTCAAATTTTTTTAAAAAATAAAATAAAATAAAAAATAAAGGCAAGTTGCAACGGTTAAATAATTAAAATAAAATAAAATAAAGGCTTGATCTTATAACAACGCTAAAAATAAAAATAAAAAAGGTAATTTCCTTGCAGGGAGGCAGAGCTGATGCTGCCCCCTACCAATGCCGCCTATCCCCTCCCTTGTCATGCATCACTCTTCACTCACATCATCATTGCAAGTTGCAATGAATGAAAAAAAAAAAAAAAAAAATCTGCACATCTACTGCTGCCCTCTGCTAGTGCTACCCGCCTACCCTCTGCCCCAATTGTCAATGTCATGCATCACTCACATCATCATTGCAAGTTGCAATGAATGAATTTTTTTTTTATAAAAAATGTCTGCACATCCACTGACTTAAAAAAAAATTAATAATAAAATTAACTTAACGGTCATATTACCGTTTAACACAACGGTAATTCTTTTTTTATTTATAAACTTACTTCAATCTTTCAAACTTCTATAAATATCTCCCATTTTCCGAAATAAATCTCACAAACAATTCTCTCTCTTAGACTCTCAATCTCTCTCAACTCTCAATTAGGAGTGTAAAAATGGCAAGCGGCTGTAGACACCCCATTTTTGACTGCCCTTAAGACTTGGGCGTTACGGATGGTTTGCTTGGTGGAGAAAGGTGTGCAGGGCACAGGTTCAGTTTCCTCGGCAATGAGAGAGACAAATCTCAACTTCACACCCCATTTTGGACCAAAATTATTTTGGATGGTTTTTAGACCTTAAAACCCTCTCTTTCAAAACATTTTTGAAATAAAATTCCCACGATGTTCCGACGCTCGCATTTCGGTAAATGTTGCGCTTTTCGATAAACCGAGCAAGGACGAAGTGGGGATGAATGAAAGAGAGATGAAATCTTTGAAAAATCTTTCAAAACACCTTACTTAGGGGTTCGAAGTTGAGGAGAAGAGGAAAGGAGAGAAGAAAACTGGTCTGGGAGAAGTTCGGCATGAATCCGGGTAGGAGAGAATCGAGCAGCCCTCGCTGAATCGGGCTTATTCAATTGCATACTTGGAGTTAAGCTATGAGGCCACCATCGTTGGAAATAAGACTTTTGGGGCTTCACTTTGTACTCAAGAATCTCCCAAAGCCAAGTCCGGGTGGAGGAGATATGATTGGTTGAAGCTGGGCATCACTCCGTTTGGATCGAGTCTGCGCGGCTTCACCAAAAAGGGCATAACTTTCTGCACAGGAGGAATTTTGATGCAAGGTTTGCGCCATTGGAAAGCTAACTTCCGAGGCTTCAATTTGCATACCCACCGGCTGTTTTTTTGACCTTGGAATCATCTATCGGCAATATATTTTGCCGACCGGCAAAATATTATGCCGACCGACACTTTATTTTGGCCGACGACCAAATTTTCTGGCCGGTTTGCACCCTTTGCACCCTCCAAGCCTGGTGCATCCCAGCTGTGCCAGTTGGAATGCACCAGCACACTCCCCCGTGCATATATGTTGCTATTTTGAGCCCTTGACCACCTTTGGACCCCTCTTTTGCACCATTTGCTCAAGGCTTCTTGAGGAAGCCTTGACCCCTTGTCTTGGCTTCCTCAAGAAGCCTACCAGCTGTCCAAGCTTCTCCAATAAGCCTTGACCTCCCCTTAGACCCCTTTGACCCTTTGAAGCTTGTCTTAGAAGCTTAGCATTGCCTATATAAGAGAGGTCCCTTCTCCTTTGTTTGGGTTGGAGATTTTGGAGCACAAAACCAGAGGGAAGAGATATATATCTGATATACATACATGCACCCTCTATATCTATCTTATCCAAGCCTCCAAACACCTTTGTTCTTGCACCATTTGCCCTACAACACCTAGCACAACACCTCCATCCTCCATTCCAGTACTTGGTAGGCCATTTGCAGAGGTTAGAAGCTTAGAAACTTGGACCAAGGGCTGCTGGTTTGCTGCTCTTCAAAGGTAAGCATCCATTTCCCTTAAACTTGTATTTTTTAACTTCATTGGTTAGCTTTATTTACAAGTATTTTTGAGCTTCGATGTAAATTGTAAAGAGGCTTATTTTGAGCCCTTCTTCAACATTGAAGAAGGGCTCAACACTGTTGGGGACCCCCATGTATGACTTGCTTCATTACCCCTCTTTGGTCCCCATTTTTGCATGTTTGTTTAGCTTATTTTGCTTCTGTTTTTCGGCCATGATCAGAACTGAGAGTGGCCATATTTTGACCCCCTTGACATGTTTCATTAAGGGTCTTTGGCTGTTTGATGCATTTTTTGTATACTTCATGTTATAGCCCTCTTGTGGCCTTAATCTTGCATTGCATTTTAAGGGTGTTTGTATATTGATTTGGGGGGCTGTCATAAACTATGAGTAGTCATATTTTTGGCCCCTCTTCAGTGTTGTCGAAGGGTCTTTTTCAGTTTGGGCTTTGCATCTACCATTTGCTTCATTACCTAGCTTGAGGGCCCGTTTTTGCATACTGTTTTTGCCCTATCTATGCTCACTTTTTGGCCATGCTTTGAACTGAAAAAATGCTTGTTTTGGGGCTGCCTTACTTCTTTTTTCATGCTTCATGTCCATATTATGCATGTTTGATATAGCTATAGGTCATTTCATGAGCCTAATCTTGCATTTCGGGTCCATTTCATGCACTTAGTGTCATTTCGCTATGTTTTGGGACCATTTGGCATCATGTTCCAGCGCTGAAATTCACATGCTTGTATGCCATCTTGCATCCCTTGCCATGCTTTGGTAGAGTTGCATTTTCGTGCCTTAGGTTTGATTAATGCATTGTGCATGCATCCCATGTATTGTGTTGCCTCACTTGCCTCATTATGGCCACTGATTTTGGCATGCTTGCGAGCTATCCATGTTAGTTTAAGTCCATCGTTGCATGTTGTTGCATACCATGTTTGTTTACATGTTTAGGTTGCGCGCCTAGCATACATTGTTCATTTGCATGCCCATGTTGCATACTAGATCACATGCCTAGGTTGCATTACATTGGCATGCATGCCTTGCCTCATGATCAAGTGATAGAGCTTGGGCTTTATGTGTTTGTTTGGTTTGCATGACATTTGAAATCAAAGTGCATACTTGGTTTCTTGGGCCATCACGCATCGAAATGCGCAATTGGTGGTCCGAGGATCAAGGAACATACCCCTTTGAGTCAAAATCATGATAAGGGATGTGTTGGTGCACACATTCGCTTGAAATTTCATGCCATGCACTGTCTGTCCTTTGTTGCTGTCAAAACTGTCTTCTGCAGGAAGTTTCTGCCGACCGGCAACATACAGTGCCGACCGGCCATTTGTGAATGGCCGATAGCTTCATCAACAGCCGATGGACATTCCTCATGGCCGGTGGGAATTTCCTCCAGCCGATGGTATTCTACAGTGTGCAAGGAACGTGTCCCAGGACTTTGGCAGTCTTTGGAGAGGCAGGGCAGTGTAAACAGAGGCAGCAGTGGAATGGTGCGGGTTTTCCGGGCGAGTCGGATTCGAGCATGCATCATTCGCGCATCCCGAGGCAGGGGCTGTGGCCACCTTTCCTTTTTGCATTTAATTTGATAATTAGAATTCTGTAATAATTTATTCTGCATTCAGACTGTATTATTTGGGACTGTATATTCTTTTGGTCCCTCTGTGTGAGGGCATATTTGTAATAAGTGTGGGTGAGTGTGTGTATGTCTTCCAACCCCCATTTCTTTCTTCCCTTTTATTTACCTGCTTATGATGGTAGATTAGGGCATATTTAAAATTAGCATACCTTATGCAATGCATGCATGCATCCATGCATTTGTTGACATGCATCGGGCTCGGTACATCATACAAACTGCATTGTATTTCAATTCCAAATTGAATACGTGTTATTTGTAGCATCTCACATGCCATGTTTAGGATAGTCGAGCCTGCCTAGATTGCATCTTTGCATGTGTTGCATTAGCCATCTTAACATGAACTAGGATCATGCACATGATTACTAACTAGTTTCTGTTTTGGCTTGGAGTACCAGGTGAGCTTTTATGCTTTAGCATACAGCATGCGTGTGAGTGTTGCCATAATTGCATGATTACCATGAGGCTAGCTGCTTATGTGATATAACTACTTGAATGCCTGTGGATGGAGGTTGAATTACCTAAATTGGAATAATGCATTAAATCTGTGAGTTTTAAGCCCACTTGATAGTGGCAAAACCGTCTTTTCTAAAGCCCACTTGAGGGTGGCAAAATCTGCATTTTAAGCCTACCTGCGGGTAGCAAACCATCTTTCAAAAACAAACATGAAATGTGTTGTTCCAATTCAGGCGATCCAGTCTATACTTGTATGCTGTGCGCATCACGTAGTAATCTAGGCTAATAACCGGAATAAGAACACACAATGTTTTCAAAACTAGATATCACGGTTAGTAGAGGCCGGTCTTTGACCGGGCGAGCGGGGGTGCTCACGAAGTGACCTTCCCCAATCGTACCCAAGTTCCCGAGTCGAGGCAACTTTGGTGATGACGGACACGTGGCCTTTGGCACCGAGTCAGGGTTTCCTAAATTTCCCCATAAAAAAATATTTAGGTGGCGACTCTGTATCTGGCAAAGCAGTCCATGTTTGGCACTTCTTTCAAAAAAACCTGTTTTCTCAAAAACGATTTGCCGGATTTGGACTCTTTGGTTCAAGATTTAGAACCATGACAATCGAGTCCTTGAACTGTAGTGGGCCCAAATGAACAGAACGGGACTTAACCCTCCCGGGGCGTTCGGGGACGTCTATAGCGGCCTGGGGTTAGCTCGACCCATTTAGGCCTGGGCCCGGGCCATCATTTTGAAGCCCGTTTCGGTCTCTAGGCTCAGCCCGCCTAGCCCAGCCCATTGGCCCGCTTAAAGCCCACTCAAGGCCCGGCTCGAAACCCAGCCCGTCTAAGGCTCAATGTCTTTTTTAGTGGAAAATAATAAAATTTTGGTAGAAAAAATTTTAAAAAACAAAAAAAAATGGTCAGGCCCACCCAAGCCTAAGGCCAGGCTCAGGCCCACCCAAGCCTAAGGCCAGGCTCAGGCCCACCGGGCAGGCCCGAGGCCCTCCCAAGGCTCGAACACCCCTGGCCCTGGGCCTATTTTTTTGTCCCGTGAGCCAACCCGTGACCCGAATTTTGGCGGGAGCCTGCGAGACCTGACATGGGTCGGTCTGAGGCCGGGACGGGCTGGGCTAGATTTACACCTCCACTCTCAATTAATTTTAAGGTGTCATCTCTAAGTGACAATTGTAATTGTGCAATAAAAAACTTTTATTAGAATAAGCTAATTTCTGTACAAGATACAATTAACCATTTTTGTTATGATTCTGTTAGAAATTTATATAGAATTAGATTATATGTAAAACACATGACACATTTGTTGAATTTTTAGGATAATAATACCCGTTATTGATTATTTTGGGATAATAATACTCTTATTTTGTGATTTTATTTGCACTTTATCTCCCTTATCTTATTGACAAAGTGCAAATGGATCACTCGATAAATACATTATTACCCTAAAAATTTAATAAACATGTCAAATATTTTATGCATAATCTAATTTTTTATAGAAAAAGTTGTTAAAAAGTTTAATATAAGGCGATAGGTCCCATGAGTTTTTTTTTTTTTTTGGGAGAAGCACGCTCTTTGTAAAATATTTTGTTCAGAAGTACATTTTATTATTTTAGAAGACATTTTATTTTCAATTTTACCTCTTAATCTATTTGTTTAATTTTTTTAACTATCAGTTTAAATATTTTTTTATCTGTTTAATTTTTTTTTACTATCTATTCAAATATTTTATCTGTTTAATTTCTTCTTTGTCTTGGCAGACTCTCTGATTTTGAAGTACATAGAAAAATCAGCAATGGTGGTGGTCACCAGAGTGATAGCCACAGCAGCAACAACAAGCAACGCCATTAATTCATTTTTTCGAGAACCAAACGCATCGACGGGATCAGAATATAATTACAAGATTCACAAATATAGCACTAGAACAAATACAGTAAACTGAAAATTACAATCCACTAGATCACGAGCACATAATCAAACATTCAAAAAGTAATTACACTACCACATTAATTGCTTTGAATTAACATGCCCATTTTCTTTGGCCTATGTTCCATTATCTTGGATTGCTTTGTTTGGTTCTGTTTTCTCATCATCCTTCAACAACCTCGATTTCTTTTACTCAAATTTCTTCTCCAAAACATTGAACAATGTCTGCAAGCAAGCATTGGCAGAGCTCTCATTGTCGTCATCAGCAATCAAGTTCTCTGCCATCAGCTGGAGTAATGTCGTCTGCTTCAACTGTTGGATTTATTTTCTGGTGTGACCCAATAGCCTATATATCTTTTACATGTTTTATTTTATTTGGACTCCACAACTAGATAAAACCAATATTTGAGATAAAGTTCAGTAATTAGAATTTTAAATATGAGATAATTACTCTTCTAAGATAAGAAGGAAACCTTGATGGATAGGAATTCTTTTGATAGAGTTTATTTGGCCCTCTTCTTTTCTGTATATAAGGATGGGTGACTCCCCTTACATAATATGAGTATTTTTTCATCATTTAAAGTTTTATAGTCATCCTAATTAAGAGAGGCAGAGAGAAGAAGGTGAGCCAAGAATTCAAGGTTCAACTATTAGGGGTATTTTCTCAACTTCTCTAATTCAATGGCTGACAAAGGTATGTTCGTTTTATTCTTGAGATGTATTGAATTCAAGATCCTGTAAAGTTCAATTCAGCATTATTATGGTTACAGGAAAATTAATTTTTACATGTGGTATCAAAGCCTTAGTTTTGTGAATCAATACACCTTAGGGTAATAATATATTTATGATACTGTTATTATAATTATTAATAAAGGGTACCTTCATTTTATTATCTGTATTGACTTTAAAATATTATTTTAAAAGCAAAGTCTCAATTATTTGATCTTTACATGTGGGAACTGTTCTTTTACTCTTTTGCTTAATGTCTAAATATGCTTTCTCCCATGTATATTGTGCATTTTGTTTTTTAAAACGCAGCAGTAATGTCTCTGTTTGTAATTCTTGCAAGTATTGGGGTGACGATGTTGCTTTAGAATTTTTATCCTTGACTTGATAAACATGTAATATGCATGCTTTGATTTATTATTAATTTTTGTAATAATAATTTTTATAATCATCATAATATGACACTGGATTGAGTGTAATTTTTATATTGCTTGTCGTTATGACAAAGTGCATAGATTAAAAACAATTTTAGAATTTTGTTCAATCGTTCGGTAATTATGTTTTTACCTTTGTCTGATTATGTACACTTATTGTCTATTAGTATGATATTATATATTTTCATGATTTAAATTTGATATCATGATATAATTTTATGACATTGAATATTAAATATTGACGTTGTTAATTTATATTAGGTGTAATTCTTATTGACCATTACATGAGATATTCATGATTGTCATATTGCATAATTTGATATATATATATATATATTCATGTTCATCTAGAGTTATTATTATTATCATATTGGTAATTGCAATCACATAAAAGACTTTCTAGAAATCATAAAATAGTGATTGAATTAATGATAATTAAATAACTCAAATTAATGAATAGAGAATATTGTTGGTTAGTTCCGTATTCATAGGGTTTACTAGCCCAAAGGAGAGTCACTTTCAAATAATTATGAACTGAGTAGGGTAATGAAACTTATGTAATTTGACAAATTAGAATTGAATACCCAAAGGTAACATGACTAACTGAAAAGTTGCATAAATTACTTTAGACCTACAGAAGTGATTCTTGACGAGTGAACAATAGATATACCTAAGTTTTGCCCAAAGGAAAGACTTATGTGATATCAATAGTTCATCATTATAATTCTCAAAACTTTAATATGTATATTGTTTATGCCTATCTTCACATTACTTATGAGACCTTGTGTCAATATCTTTTAAGATCTGTAAAAAAGATAGCTTGCTATCTAAGGTGGTTGGACTTAGAAGGGAGGCTCTATTGACTCCTCTGACCTTCCCAGGATCTTATTTGGTTATTGACCAAATGACTCTTTAGTGACGTTACCCTAACCCTTAGAGTAAAATTTGGGGCGTCACATGTTTGTCTTATTTCAGTGACAGTTCCCATCTCATTGCACCCTCTTGCATCGGGCGTTCCTCTGCTTATTGGCACTGTTATGGCTAAATTGACAACAATGAAATATGATGGCAACTGAGGAGTTCAGGATCACATCCTCAATATAGTTGACAAAGCTGCAAAGCTTAAAACCTTAGGGATGCAAATTGATGAAACTTTCCTCGTGCAGTTTATTCTCAACTCACTTCTATCACAATTCGGCGCATTCAAAATTCACTATAACACCAATAAAGTTAATTGGAGTTTGAATGAGCTGACTAATATGTGTGTTCAGGAGGAAGTAAGATTGAGGGAGAAAGGATGTCAAACTACATTGGCTGTAACTCATGGAGCTATAAAGAAAAAAAAATAGGCCTGGGAAGAAAATCATGCTCAAAATGGTTTCATTGTCAAGTGCTACTTTTGTGGCAAGAAGGCATATGTGAAAAAAGGCTGCAACAAGCAAAAGGCTTGGTTCGAAAAGAAATGTAAAAAATTTTCTTTTGTTTGTTATGTATCAAATCTTGCTGAAGTTTTCACCAAGATATTTTCTACATTCGAGAAAATTTTCACCAAGTGTTTGTTTGTTATGTATCAAGTTTGCACAATCATTAGTAACTCTACATTCGAATATTGGTTTAAAACGTGGTCTAATTAATGAAAAATCCTCAATCTTGTGGCATAAATGGTTGGAGCATATCTCTAGAAATAGAATTAAAAAATTGGTAAAGAATAAGATTTTGGAAAACCTAAACTTCATTGATTTTGAGATATGTGTGGATTGCATTAAAGGAAAACAAACCAAACACACCAAGAAAGGTGCCACAAAAAGTAATAAGCTTCTTAAGATAATTCATACAGATATTTGCGGGCCACTCAACATCCTATGTCTTAGTGATGAAAAATATTTCATCACGTTTATAGATAATTTCTCACGTTATGGATATGTGTATCTAATTCATGAAAAGTCTCAAGCTGTTGACATCCTTGAGGTGTATATAACTGAAGTCGAGAGGCAATTAGATAGAAAGGTTAAAATAGTGAGATCAGACAAGGGTGGAAAGTATTATGGTAAATATGACGAGTCAGGCCAAAATCCTAGCCCATTTGCCAAATTCTTAGAAAAGAAAGGCATTCGTGTTCAATATACAATGCCTGATACGCCACAGCAGAATGGAATTATTGAAAGGCGTAATGGTAATTAAAGATATGGTTAGGAGTATGTTAAGTTACTCAATTGTACCCATTTCATTGTGGGGTGATGCTTTAAATACTGCAATGTATATCTTAAATAGGGTTCCTAGTAAGGTGGTCCCAACAACTCCTTTTGAATTGTGGACTGGTAGGAAACCTAGTTTAAGACACTTACATATTTGGGGTTGTCCAGTAGAGGCAAGAATCTTCAACCCATAAGAGAAAAAGTTGGGCTCAAGAACAATATCTGACTATTTCATTGGTTATCCAGACAAGTCTAAAGGGTACAAATTTTATTGTCCTAATTACAGTACCAGGATAGTGGAAACTGGTAATGCTAGATTCCTAGAGAATGGTGAAATTAGTGGAAGTGAGAAAACATGAGTGGTGAATTTCGAGGAAATTATGGTGGATGTGCCAACATTTGACCCTTATCAAAAAATTGTTGTTCCTCAAACTATTCCAGAGGCTGAGGGAAACAAACAACATAATGAAAATCTTTCACCGCCTTATGTTTCACCATTTCATGAAGATACCACCATTGAAAATATTATAGAACCACTACAACCGGCAATTCTAAGAAGATCTCAGAGGGAAAGAAAGCCTGCCATTCTAGATACTTACATGATGTATCTACAGGAATCTGATTTTGATATTGAGATTAACAAAGATCCAGTCTCATTTCACAAGTCATGAATAGTGATGATTCTAGTACATGGGTCAATGCTATAAATGAAGAGTTAAAATCCATGGAACAAAATGGTGTTTGGGATCTCGTCGAATTGCCCAATAATTGTAAAAAGGTCGGGTGTAAATGGGTCTTCAAGACCAAGCGCGACGCAAAAGGCAAAATCGAACGATTTAAAGCCAAACTTGTTGTAAAGGGTTTTTCTCTCTAGTATCTAAGAAGGACTCGCTTAGAATCATCCTAGCATTGGTAGCTCATTATGACTTAGAGTTGCATCAAATGGATGTGAAAACTGCTTTTCTAAATGGGAATTTGGATGAAGAAATTTATATGGAGCAACCAGAAGGATTTGCAAAGAAAAGTAAAGAACATTTAGCTTGCAAATTAAAGAAATCCATATATAGCCTTAAACAAACTTCCAGGCAATGATATTTAAGGTATAATGATACCACTATCTCCTTCGGATTTAAGGAAAATGCCGTTGATCAGTGCATATATTTGAAGGTTAGTGGGAATAAGTTCATTATTTTGGTACTATATGTGGATGACATTTTGTAGCTAGTAATGACCTTGGCTTATTACATGAAACCAAGGAATATCTCTCCAAGAACTTTAAAATAGTTGATATGGGTGAGGCAAATTATGTTATTGGCATAGAGATCTTTAGGGATCGATCTCGAGGATTGCTACGACTATCTCAGAAATGATATATTGATCGTGTTTCGGAAAGATTTAATATGCAGTTTTGTTCAACCGGTGATGCACCCATCATGAAGGGTGATAAATTAAGTGAAAAATAGTGTCCAGGGAATGACTTGGAGAGAAAACAAATGAAGGACATTCCATATGCATCAGTAGTAGGGAGCTTAATGTATGCCCATACATGTACCAAACCAGATATTAGTTTTGCAATTAGAATGTTGGGAAGATTCCAAAGTAATCCTGGAATGGAACATTGGAAAGCAGTGAAGAAAGTTATGAGATATCTTCAGGGAACGAAGGACTATATGCTCACCTATAGGAGATCAAAACAGTTGGGAGTGATTGGATACTCAAACTCAGATTTTACTGGTTGCCTTGATAGTAGAAAATCTACATCAGGTTTTGTTTTTCTATTGACTAGCAAAACAATTTCATGGAAGAGTGTGAAGCAGTCCACTATTGCGTTATCTACTATGGAGGCTAAGTTTGTGGCATGCTTTGAGGCTACAAATCATGCTTTATGGTTGCGAAATTTCATCTCAGGACTTGATGTTGTTGACTCAATTGCCAGGCCACTGAAGATATATTATGACAATACTGCAGCAGTTTTCTTCTCTAAGAATGAAAAGTACTCCGGTGGTTCCAAACACATGGAAGTAGAGTACTTAGTTGTTAGAGAAAGAGTCTAGAAACAATAACTGTTAATTGAAAACTTAAGCACCTCTCTTATGATTGCTGATCCATTCACAAAGGGATTGTCACCAAAGACATACAAAGAGCATGTTATCAAGATGGGTCTTTTAAGCAACCCATGATGTGTATGGTTAATCTTGAGTGCTTATTTTTATTTGACACTATTTGCGCAATAATAATTTTATTTCTATTTTCCTGTTTCTAAAAGTGTGTGTACACATTAATTTGAATATTGATAAACATGAAATCTCTTAACAAGACAAATTACAAGAGCCTTTTAGGCAAATAATTACATATCCCGATAATGGATTGGGTTGGTGAAGGTTATCGATGATGTGGTGCATAGAAGGAAATATGACATAAATGTTATATAATCGCTATGACTCACATTGGTGATCTGAAGTAATCACAGTATTACAGTTTCTAATATATTTGAACTTATTGGCTATTTTTAAAATTTCGTGATCACATGTCAAAGTTTTTAGTGTGGAATCCAATGAGTCAAATTTATTTTTAAATTGCATATTTTGAAAAAAAAAAAAAAAAAAAAAAAAAAACTCATAGTTGCATCATAATTGGCTTAATGGGCCAAGTGGGAGAATGTTGAACTTATTTTCTAGTGTGACCTAATAGCCTATATATCTTTTACATATTTTATTTTATTTGGACTCCACAACTAGATAAAGCCAATATTTGAGATAAAGTTCAGTAATTAGAATTTTAAATGTGGGATAATTACTCTTCTAAGATAAGAAGGAAACCTTGATGGACATGAATTCTTTTGATAAAATTTATCTGACGCTCTTCTCTCCTCTATATAAGGATGGGTGACTCCCCTTACATAATATGAGTATTTTTTCATCATTCAAAGTTTTATAGTCATCCTAATTAAGAGAGGCAGAGAAAAGAAGGTAAGCCAAGAAATCAAGGTTCAACTATTATGGGTATTTCTCAATTGCTCTACTTCAATGGCTAACAGAGGTATGCTCGTTTTATTTTTGAGATGTATTGAATTCAAGATTCTGTAAAGTTCAATTCTGCATTATTATGGTTACATGTACATTAATTTTTACATCAACAACCCTTCAATTTGGGGAAACAATTCATAATTCTGAATAGCCAAATAGTTCTTTGGCAAAACCTTGAAAATCTTCAGATCGGTGAGATTTGAAGGTGAAATCGTTGACGAGCAAAGGGCGAGATAGCTCCGGTAGCAGCAACGGGGGCTGTCGTTGGTGCCTTGGCTACAAAAAAGCCTTCGATGAAGAGAGAGAAGAGAAAGACGTTGAGTGCATCAAAATGGTAGAAAGAAAGAGACATTGATCGAATGAGTGAGAGAAGGGGAGGAGGTTTTAGAGAATTTCGTATGTTTTATATGTAGAGGGGGTATTTTAGTCATTTTATGAGAGTTAATGCCTAAACCTTTTTGAGGAAAAAAAAAAAAATCTAAACTGCGCCTCATATTAATTGTTAAATTTTAAAATTTAAAAAGACAAAATATGAGTTATAAGTTTCGTTTCGGAAGCAAGTTGGCTTTTTAATTTTTTAACTATTTTAATTTGAAATAAAAAAAATTATTTGAATTGGCCTTTTTAATTTTTTCAACTTTTGTAAAAAAAATAAATAAAATAATTATGATTTAAATGAGATATTTTCTTTTATTAAAATTTTAATTTATTTTATTTTATTTTTTTTAACTATTTTGATCGGGCAATCCCATAAAAACCGAGGGCATAGTTTAACGTCCCGGACGGTAATTTACATAGGAGTCGTTTGGAAAGTTAAAAAAAAAAAAAAAAAGTTTGCTTTTAATTTTTAACTCATTTTAAATTATATCACTTCGTATATTTTTTATACACAAAAGAAAAAAAAAGTTAAAAAAAATAAAAAAATTAACTTTTAACTAACTTTTCAAATCGACTAATGTATATATACTAATTAATATATCAATTAATGATGTGACAGAATTTAAGATATTTTTAATTTTTATAATTTATATAATAATCAAAGTCAATAATAATATCATTCCTAGTGATACACTAATTAATACGCACCATTTTTCCGAATCACCTCACAATTTGAGAGACAGAGAGCGGTCAGTTTGGGCAGTATGTCGGGCAAGCATTAGTCACGCCATGTGACCGCCCCACCCTTTGCGTAGAGGCGTGGTTTCAGAAACAAAAATATTATTAGTAATAAAATTAAAATATATTAATATAAATATGACCCAGGAGCAAAGGGGGCAACAACAAAGCGTGCTTTGTGCTTCGACTATCTAGAGAGAGAAAATCCAAATCAATTCTAGAGAGAAAAATACTTTCTTACCATTTTTAGGTCGATTAGTGTAAAATTTCTGAGAGAGAGCACACACATAACTGGCATTGTTGTTCGCCTTGTTTCATACAGAGACTCGCTGTTTTGCTTCGCTGGTTCTTTGTACAACTCGTCGCTCGTTCAGGGATTCAATTTCGAGGTCTATTTAAGTTCAATCTCGGAAGTATATATATATATATATATAAAGCTCTTGATCTGGTTGGTGCTTTGTATATTTGGCTTGTTTGTTTCTCGAGAAATTATCAAAGCAAAAAGAAATTTTAGCATGGAGTGGCCTGCGTATTTGGACGAGTATGAAAAGCTTGTGACAAGGATGAACACTCCGAGGTCAGTTTTGTTATCAACGTCAATGTTTTGAGCTCTTCTTGCTTTGTAGTGAATTTGAGCAAGTAAAGCAATTTCTGCAGTTTTCGTGGAGTCATGGTTTCAATCGACCCTGTTTTTGGTGTATTTCGTTCTTCAAAATTTTCGATTTGGAGCTTCTCCGAATCTGATTTTTCACATCTGGAAACTTTTAAATTTCTATTTCAGAATCAAAAATTAATTTTTGTAGATATTGTGTAATTTCTTCTTATTTAATTAATTACTTTTTTTTTTTTTTTTGCTTTTTGTTTCGTACTTTTCTATTTTTCTTTCCGAAATCTTTGATCTCTGATCTTCATTATTCTTTCCATAATTTCATACTTGACTTTTCCATTTACGACAATTTTGCATTCACATTCTACAATTCAATTTTCGTGTGTGGAAAAAAAGGCCTCTCTGACTTGTCTTGGGCTCTTCTATTGCAGAGTCATGATCGACAATGCTTGTTCTGCCAACGCAACTCTGGTCATGGTAAGCTTCTCAGAAACCCTAACAAAAAACACTCATCAATACAGACAAAATCTGACAAAATTTTTGACTAATCGTTTCTTTTCCCTTGGAATTTTCCAGGTTGATAGTGCGAGAAAACACGGAATTCTTCTAGAAGCGGTTCAAGTTCTCACGGATCTAAACCTTTCGATTAAGAAAGCGTACATATCTTCCGATGGAAGGTGGTTCATGGACGGTAAGCACAGCGAAACCTCCCTTTTTAATCTCAATTGTGGAGCTTCTGCTAAACTGCGCCTCCTCCCAGGCGCACATTAGCGTATTTATATTTTCAAATAGAATGAAACTGAAGATTCTTGAGAATTTCCATTAATGGTGGTTAGAATTTGCATTTACAGTTTTTCACGTGACTGATCTGAAGGGAAACAAGTTAGAGGACGAGAGCGTTATTAATTACATTGAAAAGGTATTAAAAAAAAAAAATTTCTTTCAAATCGTAGTCACTATTTAAATTGATGAAAACTAAATAATTAATTAATTTTTGATTTGTGTTGCTGCAGTCACTTGGTACAATTCATTATGCGACATCGAAATGCATCAATGGCTTGACAGCTCTGGAACTAACCGGAACAGACAGGCTCGGCCTATTGTCCGAGGTGTTTGCAGTGCTATCTGATCTGCAATGCAACGTGGTTGAATCGAAAATGTGGACCCATAATGGAAGAATTGCTTCCCTCATTTATGTAAAGGATTGTGATTCAGGTTCCCCCATTGAAGATTCCCAAAAGATCAATAGAATCGAAGGACGGTTGAGAAATGTGCTTAAAGGGGATAATGATATCCGGAGCGCCAAGACAACAGTATCCATGGCTGTTACACATACAGAGCGAAGACTTCATCAAATGATGTTTGCAGATCGTGATTATGAGCGTAAGCCCATTATAAGGACTAGTGGCGATTGCCCTCTTGTTGTGGTTCAGAATTGCTTGGAGCGGTGTTACTCTGTTGTGAACATTCAGTGCAAGGACCGAACGAAGCTTCTGTTTGATGTCGTATGCACGTTGACAGATATGGAATATGTTGTCTTCCATGCCACCATCAACACAACAGGGGACAGAGCATATTTGGTAATAATATATTCTTGAATCCTGTCATAAATTCAATGTATAATTTTAAATTTCACAGTTTATTTACCTGGGTTTTGTTTAATTTGGTTTCAGGAGTTCTTCATTAGGCACACAGATGGTACCCCAATTAGTTCAGAAGCTGAAAAGCAACGGGTGATTCTATGCTTACAAGCTGCAATAGAAAGGAGAGCATCCGAGGTATTGTTCTTTTCGCATTAACAACAAGATTTATTGAATTGTGAATTGTTGTATAAGATTTGAAAGTCTCATAGGCTAGTTTTGTGATCACAGGGTGTGAGGTTAGAGCTATGCACAGCCGATAGGAGCGGGCTCTTGGCGGATGTAACCAGAACCTTCCGCGAAAATGGTCTAAACATTACAAGGGCGGAGATATCGACTACAAGTGAGACGGCTTTAAATGTTTTTTACGTGACGGATGCGAGTGGGTACCCTGCAGACCCAAAGATCATCGAATCAGTGAGACAAAAAATTGGAATGAGTATCTTGAAAGTGAATGAATTGCCATTGATACATCATCAAAAGGCAGAAAGTGATGAGGAAACAGTAGGGGTTGGTGGGGCTGTGTTGTTATCACTTGGGAGCCTAGTGAGAAGGAATCTATACAATTTGGGATTGATCAGATCATACTCTTGAAGAAAGAAGACCACTGTATTGGCAATTGGTTTTGGGGGGATTCTCCAAAAGGGTATATACTTTGCTTCGGAGTTAGGGCATGTATGCATAAGATATAATTAAGTAGAGAAGGTGGGTTTGGTGATAGTTTGTTATTATGGGGGGCCACTCCCACCATTTCAAATTGTGTAATGAGGTAAAACAAGGGGGGAAAAGAAAGCTGGAATTGTGTTTCTGTAAATAAAAAAAATAAAAATAATTGCAAAAATATGGAGGTACAAGTATGCTTGACACTTCCCTACGTTTTTGCAATTATTTTCATTTTTTTGTTCATTGAAATTCAATTCTCCCAATAGTAAATAGATGGTGGTGGTGAGTTGTGATTAGGGTTTGGTTTGTTGCTGACTGTCTGGGGGCAGGTTGAAGAAAATAGTAGGTAGAGAGGGAAAAGAAATTGGTTTTACACAGCACATCTGTATATAACGATGTTTTCTTTAAGTATTTAGTTATGGTGGACGTGATTTTTTGAACTCTCTCTCTCTCTCTCTCTCTCTCTCTCTCTCTAGGTTGTGATGTTTTTGTTTTTGGGTGCTGGTTGGTTGGAAGGAAGAATCTAGTCTTATGAATTATGATTAATTCAAGGGGACAGGGTCAGTTTTCTACTAGTATTAAATTTAATTAACCATTGTGACAAGATTCTTATTTTGGTACCTCTGTTTCTTTATTGGATTCTATATATATATATATATTTTCAAATTCAATCTGCTTAATTCAGAATTACTTGGGTATAAAAGACAAGTTTAAGAATTTTTCATTTCACTGTGGCATATTCTAGGTGGTGAGATTCTGATGTAAAATCTTTGTAATCTGAAATAAATATAATGCTAATAAATTAAAACAATATATATTAACAATATCTCAAATCCAATGTATTCTTGAGGAAGAATTGACTTATTCTATGCGTTGAAAATAAAATAAAAAGAATGAAAGACTTTGTTGATTCTAGAAAGTAATAGTAACCGACTAAAAAGGTCCAATAGTCGGTGATGGGGAGGAGATACTTTAATTAAGCCAAGTTTAGGGGAAGTCTTTGGGGTGAGGGTTTATTAGTTAGCCGCCATGAGAAAGGTTGACAAGTATCTCTCTGCATTCACACTCAATTTTATAAGCTGGTTTGGTTTTAGAGACCCATTATAATTTGAATCCAGGAATTGTGCTGGTACACCAACTAACTACTACTCACCTCCTATTACCTAAATTGTTTGGTTGATTTTACTAAGAAAAAGAAAATGAAATAAAATAGTAAGTAGTCATATATAATAGCATATGTTGAATTCAATCATGGTAAACCTTCTTTTAAAGAGACAATAATTCTAGAAAGAGTATTTTGTTATTGTATTTGGTTTATTATGTCATATGGTACACATTCATATTTGTTGTATATTAATGCCGTTTATGTTGAACTTATTGAATTTAACAAATGTGAATGTGTCCTATAAATTGTTGATAAACAAAATATGATATGATATAAAAGATGTAACATATATAAGGTTATTAGGGCATGTTTGATTGATAGAATTAGAGTATGAGATTGAGATTATTAATCCGTGGGCCCAATAATCATGTGTGTTTTAAAATTTTGTTTTAGGATTATTAATTCAATGAATAATTAATCAAACAAATTTGTAGGATTATTAGTAATGGGGTAGGAGTGAGATTATATATCCTGAGTTGGAAAATAAAATAAAAATACTTTTTTGCCCTTGACTAAAAATTAAAACACTTATTATTTTTATATAATTTTATATATTAGAAGGCTAAAAATAATTTTTAAAAATTTACAAATATTCTTTGATATTTGTTTTATCAAATTAGTTTATATTTTAAAAAAAATTAAAAAACAAACCAAACATGGTCTTTATATTTTGTATTTTTATTTTGCTTTTATTTATTTATTTATAATTTTTTTCAAAACCACGTTTATGAAATTTTTTTGATAAAGTAAAGATTGTGAAAAAACATAGATGGTGGGTAAGATTGAAAAAAAAAATAAATATAGTTGTAATCCTACATTCATATATTTTCTTATCCAATACAAATCAAACAATGGACAATGAACTAATTTATCCTACTAATCCAATTGGATAGTGAATATCACACTAATTTGATAAGATTATTAATACTTTCACTATTAGTCCTGTGACTCAAATATGGCCTTAACTCATTAGTAACACATTAATATTCAAAGTTTGATATTTAAATTTCATAATTAAAATATTAGTGTATTATTTTTACAGGAAATACTATGGTGCATACCCTTTAAAGAGTGTGCATCACATACACCTCATAACTAAAAAGTAAAATAGT
This sequence comes from Camellia granthamiana, assembly GCA_036172215.1. NCBI lineage: Eukaryota > Viridiplantae > Streptophyta > Magnoliopsida > Ericales > Theaceae > Camellia > Camellia granthamiana. Next base: position 49,308,708 of record CM069916.1, on the reverse strand, counting down.
ATAATTTCAATTTTCTGAATCATAACTAAAAGAAAGAAAAAATGTCATAACCAAACACAATATGAGACATGACTAAAAAACTTATGAGTCATAATTAAAATAATATTATAACTAAATAAGAAAAATTAGTCATAACTAACTAAAGAAAAAAATGTCATAATTAGAGATATATATAATATACTATTTTTGAAAGGATGTATATTAGAATTTTCCTATTTTTATAGAAAAATAGTAATCATAGCACAACATACAATAGCTAATATTGGTATGTGTGTAAAAACGTATTTAAAAAAATATAAAAATATCTGAAATGTGTATTGATTTTTTTATTTATATTATTTACTTCTTAACAAACTTCTATTGAATCGTCATTAACAAGACCTATTTTTGTAAATTATTTGATTGTTAGTCACTGCAGTTGTGTAGATTCTAAATGGTTTTTCATATTTAATTTGTTGGATTGTTCATACAGACACACTTGATTTCTTGCTTAAAATATTTACAACTAGAATTAAATATCTAAAGTAAAATCCAAAATATACTTAACACCCCCCCCCCCCCCCCCCACCCAAAAAAAAAAAAAAAAATCCAAAAAATATGAAATATATATTTTTTATACAAGTTGAAGCCTGCAAGTGAAGGTATATATATTATAATCATCTTTGTATTTTTATATGTTGAATAATATGGATATTTAAAATAGTTTGATGACAAAAATTGCAATTAAAATTTGAGAGTGGTCAAATGGAGGGAGAGAGACGGCTAGGTTGTTTTACACTTGTCTCTTTATCCCCGCCAAAGAAAACGCCACTACTCTTGACACAAGTGTTGTAATTTCTTTCGTCCAAATATTCTTTATTCTCCGTTCACCTCGATAAATTTTGAACAGTACTCGTAAATGTGATTCTAAAAAATTGATAGCACTTAATAAAAATTGAATATGAGACTTGGAGATAATACATTCCCAAACCTCCAAACTGCACCCATTAAACCAACCCCTTAAGGTTTATACTAAAACAAATTTGTGATTTTTTTATTGTTTCATTTCAATATGCTTACAATATTAGGTTATATATAAAGAGTTTTGAGGTATAAAAATTTAGAAACATTGTGTTGCAACAATAAAAATAGTGAAATTTAAAAATAGAGAATTCCTTGCTTGTTTTGAATTTATCTCTTCCCTCCTTATTTCAAAATTCTATTATCGTTTGAATTTTTTTGGGTTTGTTCAATAGTGTAATTAAGTTTTGTTTGTTTGAGTAAAAAATAAATTTTTTTTTTTAATTTTTTACGTTTGGTGATAGTGGTGATAGAACGAAAGTGGAGGTAGAACGAAAGTGGAGTTGGGGGTGGATGTGGACGTGGAGGTGGTGGCATGGTGGTGATGGCGATAGTGACAGTAATGGTGGTGCAGGCTGTGGTGATGATGGTATGGTGGTGGAAGTGAGAATGATGGTAGTGATGTGGTGACATTAATAAAATTTTAGTCCGAAAAACGTTTTTCACTTTTTAAAAGTAGAAAATATATTCCGTCAAAATAAGTTTGTTTTCCATTGATTAGAAAAAAAATATTTTCCGCTAACTTTCGTTTTTCATCCAAACAAACGAAATGTAAGAGTGACAAGCAATTATTTGTTAACTCTTATCACAGTATTTAGTTTAGAATAATTTTATACAATAGTGTTAGAATGATTGTATTTTATTTATGAATGATGCGTTGACATGCAATTCTGATTGAGTTTTTCTTTAGATTATTTTACTTCAATTTTGGTTTCTAATTATTTGTGAGAATACAAAAATAATTTGATTGAGTTGCTAGTTTGTCACTTTGTAACTAGGTTATGAAACAAATCAAGTTATTCAAATTCAATTTGTGTTCAATTTATTAAAAGCTTGTTTAAGGTAAACTCATTATGTAAATTTATGTAAAAACAAGTTAAACACATTTAAAACTTATTAAGTTGTTAAGTCAAAACTTGAACAATCTACTATTTGGCTCAATTCAGACACATACATTATAAAAAATCAAGTTATTCAGGTGTAACTCATGATCAGCTTAGTTAAAACTTAGATATGCGATGTGATTTTGGCCCCAAAAAATAGCTCCATCGAATGTGCAAACAGCAATGGACAGTGGGTCAATATTGACACACGTAGTAAACTTTAGGGTCTTAAGTTGAAAATTAAAATTCTAGGGTGTGAATTGATACAATTTTGTTTTGAAAGAAGTCCCCTATTTTGTGAAGGAACCAGATATTTTTTTAAAAAAATCAAATCCTCTGAGGTGGAATAGTGTTTTTCCGTGGGGGAAATGGACAGAATCTTGATCCTAATGGTCTCTAGTTAGAAATCTAAGGCTTGTTTTGGCAAATGGATGAAATGTTATTTTTTAACTTTTTATCTATTTTGGATTATATTACTTTTCTACTTTTTCATACATTTTTTCAAAAAAAATTAAAACAAATTAAAAAATTAACTTTTAACTTACTCTCTAAAACCATCCTAAATAAACCAAATTTAGTAATGGATAGTATATGTGCATTAGTGAGGAAAAATAGAGATGCGATGGAGCTGGACTTATTCTAGTGTATGGTGGAGAGAGAGAGAGAAAGAGGTGTAATGTAGGGGTAATTTAGAAAACTAGTTAAAAGTTAGTTTTTAACTTTTAATTCATTTTGGAGTCATATCACCTCTCATATTTTTTATACATAAAAAGACAAAAACAATAATAAAAAAAAAAAACCAAAAAGTTAGCTTTTAACCAACTTTCTAATCACTCCGTAATTATACTTGATTTGATATAGGATAGGACATATCATGAGTGTTTGGGAAGTTACTATTTTAGTAGGTTATTTTAGTTTTTGACTATTTTAGTAGGCTAAATTTTGTGTTTGGGAAGATAGTTAGATTTTTTATAGTTGGATGTAATATTTGTGAGAAAAAACTGAAATAATTATAAATTTAATATCACATTTTGTCTTATTAACTATTCTAACTTATTTTATCTTTTTTGTAAATTTTAACCTAAATCAGGCTAAAATTTTTCTTGCCAACAACTAGAGTTTGCTATGATTCAATCAACTGTGAGTAGATATTAAGTAAAATAATAATATTACTCTCTCCGTTTTGAAATAATAATTTATTTTTAGGAAATTTAATTTTTTTGATAGTATAATTATTACAGTTTAAAAATATTAATTTTTCAAAATTATCTTTTGATAGTACATTTTTTTGGAATTATCAATTGTTATAATTGTATTTTTTTGTGTTGTTAATAAATTTAAAAGAAAAACAAAATAAGAAATTTATATTATTTTAATCCTTAATTTTTGAAAAGTGATTAATATTTTGGGATAATAAAAAATGTATTAAGAAACTAATATTTTTAGACGGAAAGAGTATAATTTTATATTATAGTAATGGAAATTACCTATTTAAGCTCATGACAAAGGGATGTTTGATACCATAATTCAACACTTAAAATTGAATTGATTAAGTGATAATTAAATAAATATAATAATTGAAATCACTTAAAAATTTAAAAGTCTCTTAAAATGTAGACTAAAATTTTAAAAAAAATTAAGTCATATAAAACTTACTTAATTTTAACTAAATTTATAAAATATTAAACATAGGGTTGGTTTGACATGTTTGAAAAAAGTTAAAAATTCAAAAAGTCACTATCCTATTTGAGTCACATCATTTTATTTAAGTCATATCACCTCTCTCACACATCACTTCAAACTCAACCCAAACCCAACATATTTTATAAAAAGTCAAAAGTACACTTATTTAGATCATTCCAAACAACCCTTATATCAATGTACACTATTACAAACTCATCATTACCACCACTACCACCACCACAGCTACCACTACAACTAACACCACCACCACAACAACAACCACCACCGTCATGCCAACGCCACCACTACCGCTGCCACCACCACCACTACAACTACCACCATCATGCCACCGCTACTATTACCACCACCACCACCACCATCACTACTGTTACCACCACCACCACCACCACCACCACCACCACCACCACGCCACTGCCATCGCCACCACTATCGCCATTACTACAACCACTACCACCATTATGCCACCACAACTACTACCACCACCACTACCACAATTATTATCACCACCACCACCACCACCATGCCACCGCCACCACTACTTTCATCACATTCATTACCATTGTCATTATTGTCATAAACAACACCATCATTTATTACCACTACCATCGTTAGAACCACCACAACCATCATGTCATTGTCATTGCCATTACCATCACTACCATCACAATATAAAAATTAAAATATATAATTAAAAATAATAATTTTTAAATTTAATTTTATATATACCAAATAATTTATTTTTAATTTAACATTTAAAGTTTTTTATCGAATAACTTTTCAATTTAAAAAATTCAATATTCAATTTTCAATATTTAATTTTTAATCTTCAATTTTCAACTTTTAATTTTATCAAACAGCACTAAACATGAAGCATTAACTCAATCGTATCTATAATATTTTATTAATTAATAGACATTATATAAAATCGTATCAACCTTACATTTAATATTTGTTCACAACTCACGTGGTATGGATAGTGTCGTATTTTCGGTGTAACGGCTCTATCATTAGGTAATTTAGATGCTCACTTGAAGTTTTGGGATGGTTTAGGATATTCTAAATAAATATATTTTTTGACTTTTTATAAAATATGAATTGAGTTTGGATTAGGTTTGAAGTGATGTGATTTAAATAGGATAGTGACTTTTTAAATTTTTAACTTAATTAATACATGACAAACAAGGCCTTTGTATTTCATACTCCTCAAAATAAACGATCTTATTATTAATGTATATCTTTTCAGTTATCATTACTCTTCGCCCAGTCTCTCTATCAAACAAAAATGATTTAGAACTCTAAATAATGAGTTCTAAAGTCACCACTAATATGCTAACAATGGAGTTCTTCACTGTTAATGTGATAGAGGTGTCTCTATCAAAATAAGAAATCATAAAATTAAAATGTCCGGTGTAAATAAAAACTCTCATCATTAAAATCTACCTCTCATTTAAAATAAAAAGTCTATACTAGTTAGGAGAAATATTATACTCAGTCACAAAACCAATTATTAAAACTATTGCCACACATGATTTTATAATAATTTTATAACTAATTCTGTGTGTATAATGCTATTGCATTAAGAGCATCTTCAATGGTGTATTAATTTTTTTTTTATTAAATTTGAGTAACAGATTCTTTTGATATCAAGTGCTTTAATAGGAATTTCATCCGAATACTGGTCGATCGAGCGGGTGACTGGCCAATATAAAATTTTTTTATTTATTTTTTGATGTGGTAGACCGGGGCAGTTGACTGGTCAGTGCAATTTTTTCACAAATTTTTGCCAAGAGGTGGTTATTTGGGAGGACATTCGGTAGTGAAAATCAAATGGTTATGAACAGTAATTTGATAAAAGGCATATTGGTACTCAATTTGATAAAAGAAAAGTAAAATCTTGGATTTGATATCTATTTAATGAAACGGTTAGAACAGAAAAAAGAATAATATTTCACCAAATTCAAATTTGATGACAAATCTGAATAATCATTGGAAATGATCTAACAAAGATTAATTCTAAAAATATAAGTTGTGTTTCTCCTTATGAATAATACGTTAGCAAAGCTTAAACATAAAAATTTAAGGGTTGTTTGGGATGTCCTAAATAAGTGTACTTTTTGTTTTTTTGAACTAAAAAGTTGAGGAAAAAAATATGGATGTTTGAGTTAACTTTTTAACTTTTTATGAAAAAATGTGTATTAAAAATTGTATTAATAAGTGTGTAGGAAAAGATAGGATAAAGAGATGGTATGGATTGGTAGTGGAGAAGATAAGTGAGTAGATGAGGAAATATTGTCTCCTTCTCGGGCTTTGATTGGATAGTGTTGTTTGGCCCGTGGGGGCCTACCACGAGTCCCGTTTTTCTAATCGGAACCGTTGAATGTGTAGAACTCGTTGAGTACTATAGGCTTGTAAAAAATCATATTGATTGGATATTGATAGCTGTTTGATCGTGTTAGTTTTTCTTGTTAACTGTTAACTATAATATTATCCATTTTTATACAAAACTGATTTGATCATGTAGTTAGCGATATCCGATAGAAGTGATTTTTTACAGGCATATAGTACTAGACGAGTACTACATATTGACGGTTAAGATTATCAAAACGGGACCCATGGTGGGACCCCACAGGCCCAACTTTACCATCTAATTTAGTTTATATTCTACTACAAATTTTTTTTTTCCTCTGTCAGCGACTGACAAATCACGACAGCGACTGATTTGGGCCAACTCATTGATTTGTATTAATATTTATATATTAATTTTTTAATTTTTTTTTTATGAATAGTGATAACTTTTTAACTTTTTGGATAACTTTTTTGACTTTTTAGATTTTTCTAAGGTTGCTAAACTTGACTTTAATTAATAATTTTTCTTCTTACAAAGGAAAAACAAAATGAATTTTAAATAAAAAATTACAATATAAAAATATGATTCTAACATTATTGTAAATGTTTTTACCTTAGTCAAACAAAAATTTCAACTTCCTTTGGGTGAGATTGAGATTGTGACTAAAGTGCTGGCAAAGTTGGTGGCTGAGCTGGCCTTTTGCCTTTCCACAGAGAGAATCACATGAACTAGATTAGATTATCAAATTTAGGATTGGATATTTTGTAATTCGAACTGCTTAATTTATTCGATTTGAATTGATCAGCATATAAATAGGTAATTTCGCAGATACAATATAAATAAATACGGTTTAAAATATGACATTATTACAAGTTACGGGTGGGTTGCGAGTTTTACCCGCACCCGCAAGAACCCGCCCGCACTTAGACTCTTTCATATATATATATATATATATTTAAAATTTTTTATGATGGAGTTTGTGAGTTTATAAATGTTTTTATTTTATTTAATGAGTTTGAATTGGATGAAATTTGACAACAATTTATTGTTATTTTATTATTACATTTTGGATAAATGTAAAAGTTAATGAAGAATTATTTTTTTGGTAAGTTTAGGATTTTGAATGATTTTACTTTAATTGTATTGTTGGATAATGAATGATTTTGATGATTTAGTTTAGGATTTTAAAAGAAGTGCTTGTGTTAGTTTATAAGTTTAGGATTTTAAATGATTTGTTTGTGTTAGGAATTGATTTGTTGTGTTTGTAATTTTATAAGTTTTAATTCATTAATTATTAATGTTGAGCATTTTAGAAAATGGAAGAAAAAAGGCCTAAAATAAATATTTACAAAACGGAAAAAAAAGACCCAATAATAAATTTTTAAAGAAAAAAATTCAATCCGTAACTCGCACATATGCGGGCGGGTCCAAACTACAAACCGAACAGTCCAAAACCGAATCGCAAGCACTCCTGATCAGATTTAGATTCTTCCTATAAGTTGAAACATAATATAATGTTTTTAGGTAATTGTAAAATAGTTATATCAACTTATTATTATTTTAAATTTTTTAAAAAGAAAAGTATTACATTTATCGGCATAAATTTTTCACAATACAGGATCTTATAATATAGATATTTCATTACAACTATATAATAGAAAGAATTTCAATCCAAGATTGTCCCACACTTTGCATTCCGTTTTTCATTGAGAATTTTTTTTTGGGTACGAGAGGATCTCAATCTATTGAGATGATTTTTCAACAATCATTTTGGTGTAATTTTTTGGTCGGCAAAAGTGTTATGGAGACATGTGATTGCATTTTGAATTATGATGAACATGATGTTCAGAAATTAAAAAAAAAAAAAATCACTTAACTTGAGCATAGTTCTAAATATAAGTTAGGTATACATTTTAGTCATTTTGCCAGCAAATGAAAATTAGATTCAATTGAATGTTGATAAATTTTGCTAAATTTCAACTTAATTGTGCTTTGAACCAAAACCATTAGACAATGTCAACTAGGTAGGTGCTTTTAATAGGCCACATTTGCAAATAGCCAGTGGTGCAAATGCAGACAGAATATTGTTGATACCATGTGTCTGAATACATAGAATCTGTTCCAAAACAATGGCACCATATGAATCTCCTTCACAAGTCAACTATCTAATTAGACTTGGCAGCAAATTATTCTTGACATGTCTTCTAGATTGATTCTGCATAACCATAGCATATATTATTATTGCAACTAGTGAAGTCCAAAAGAAAAAGAGGCAATAGAGTAGGGGCAGCAACATTACTTGCAATTTAAGATATTTGGGGGTTTGTACTTGTGAACCTTATGCCCTAAGGCATAGCATTAAAGTAGCTAATAGGCTTTTCAAACTTATGCCATTAGCACCAATTTAGGCATAAAAAAAGAGTTTACTGCAATTAACACATACTTTCATCAATATTTATACACGTATATATATATATTTAATTGTGACAGTCAAGTGTTACACTTTAAATAATCTTTCAGTGTCATTCTTTTGTTCATCTACCATTAATAAGACTAATGAAAATTAAAAGTGGAGTGACCAAATTACAAGGAAAGTGAAATTTTTTGATAACAGTTTAGAGGTATTAATGAGATGAGAAAAATGTCATGTGTGACTCATGATATGTTTTGTCAACTTTTTAATGTCAAATGGACAAAAACATGATATTACAATTTGACTTAAGTGTAAGGGATTAATTGTTACAATTGAAAATTGAGAAGCCAAATTAAGATTTTAGTAAAAATACAAAGATGTTAAGTGTAATCAATTCTATAAAAAATTATACTAACACATAATAAATAAATCACAAAATGAGGCATAAACACTTATTCTGTGAAACCCCCACAATATGAAACCCAGAAATGAGCAATATATGTTGCATTTGGGCAAAAGGTTAAATGGCCTTAAATATTCTCTTTAGTTCACAAATTAAAGATTAGCTGCTTCTTGTCCAAATTGTGAAATTAAACAATTAGATTCACAAATAAATCAAAATTATATACTAAGAACATATGCTAAGAATTACAACTAAATTACAACCGAAATACTCAATACAATAAAATATTAAAGAAAGTAAATCAAAACTTGCACGGTAGCGGTTTCCTTAAAACTCGTGGCAGCACTCTCTCACTGTAGGAACTTTTTGGCAAACTGACTTATAAAATGGAAGCAAAAATTTGTGTGTTTGAGACTTGACATGAGGGTCTTAATTTATACATATACAGAGAAGAGAGGAGGAGCCCCCGGCCTTTATGGCTGGTCACTAATGCGCCATTAACCTCTACAATAAGGACAGGAGTTACAAATTCCACTAATGCACCATTAAACTCTGCAATATTGCATGAGTTACAAATCCCATTATCTCTTTCATGAAGCTAATTTCATGAGGCAATTTCTCATTCAATTCTCAATGGTTTTTGGCCATTCTTTTTGTAGTGTAAAGATTTCATTGCAAAGTATCTAGACTCACTTGGACCCAACATAATAGATGGTTAGGACCCACTTTAATATTTAATTAAAGTCACCAAAAGCTCATTTTTTTCAACAATTCCCTACATGAATAAAAATTGACTGAATGACTCAACAAATGGACACCGTTCAACAATAATGACTCAGAGAGTACAACGGACTCACCCCGACATCAGAGAAGGTAACTTTTAGCTTTGAACCTCTCCTAGTGAAAACCTATCGAGTTTACTGGCTGATCAGTAAATATTGTCTGATCAGTAAATATGACATCTTGAACTGCTCTGCCGTTTATGTAAACTGAGACAATAAATCTCACATAGGAATTACTCGTACCACCATTCTATTCTCACTGGTGTGCCTTGTATAGCTCTGAGCACTAGCCTGGTTCAATGAGTAGTTTCAAAGAATTTTGGCTTTCTTAATTCTTCTAGAAATGACCCCACTTCACACTCACATAGGTGACTCGTCAAAGTATCTTGCTATACCTTGTTTGAATTCTCAACATATAAAAGTCGTTAAAAGCTTTGTTTAACCTTCAGCCCCTCAGGTATCACTGCTTAAAGGAATGGCTAGAGAGTTGTACCCCCACAATGACATACCATTGTCACATGCAATTAGGTTGTCCCATTGAACCTAGATCTTAGGATCTCCAGTCAACTAGGTTGGGTTTCCATTCCGGTAACTTCTAAAGGCCTCAACCCATTCCTTTTGACGACGTCTCGACTAACACTCGATTTAACTTTTTGGTTAGCAGATCTGCAATGTCATGCTTAGACTTTACATAGTCTATAAAGATAACTTCATTCGACAGTAGTTGTCGTGTGGAATTATGTCTACGACAGATATGTCTAGACTTTCCATTATATATATTATTCTGTGTCCTACCAATTGCAGATTGACTATCACAATGAATACAAATAGCTAGCACAGGTTTAGACCAATGTGGGATACTTCAATGAAATGGCGAAGCCATTCAGCTTCTTCCATTGCTTTATCTAAAGCAATAAACTCTAATTCCCTCGTTGATCTAGATATACACGTTTGCTTGGAAGATTTCCAAGACACGGTTGCCTTACCAAGAATGAACACATATCCACTAGTGGATTTTGAGTCCTTTATATCTGATATCCAATTCGCGTCACTATAGGCTCCTAGCATCGCTGGATATCGAGTATAATGCATCCCGTAATCCCGAGTGTAGCATAAATACCTTAACACTCGCACAATACCCTTCTAATGAGTAGTATTAGGATTACTCGTGTATCTACTAAGCCTGCTAACAGAGTAGGCTATATTCGGCCTAGTACAACTCATCAGATACATCAAATTTTCAATTATCCGAGAATATTCTAACTGAGAGACATTCTCTTTATTATTCTTGGTAAAATGTAGACTTAAGTCTACAGGTATCGGTGACACACTCGTATCTAATCCACTAAACTTCTCAAGTATCTTATCAATGTAATGAGACTAAGAAAGTACAATTCCGCCAAATGTTCTGGTAATCTTAATTCCCAGAATAACATCTGCAACGTCCATATACTTCATGTCAAACTTAGAGTTTAACAACTTCTTGGTAGTTTTGATCATATCATCATTACTACCTATAATGAGCATATTATCAACATATAGACACAAAATGACATAATCTCTGTTAGTGTCTTTGACATAAACAAACTTGTCACATTCGTTGATTCTAAACCCACTTGACAACATTACACTGTCAAATTTCTCATGCCATTGTTTAGACTATTGCTTCAAACTATATAATGATTTGACAAGTTTACAGACTTTTTTGCTTTGCCCTGGAGCTAAAAACCCTTCAAGTTGCTCCATATAGATTTCTTCATTTAAATCCCCATTTAAAAAAGCTGTCTTTACATTCATCTGGTGTATCTCCAAATTGCGCAAAGTTGCTATCGCAATCACCATACGAATGGATGTTATCGTAGTTACAAGTGAGTACGTATCAAAGTAATCCAGACCTTCTCATTGCCTGTACCCTTTGATAACGAGCCTAGCCTTGTACTTATCAATTGACCCATCGGACTTCATCTTTCTTTTAAAAATCCACTTGCAGCCTAAAGGCTTACTACCTGGAGATAAATCCACCAACTCCCAGGTGTAGTTCTGTAAGATGGAGTCAATCTCACTTTTGATTACTTCTTTCCACAAAGGACTCTCAAGAGAAGTCACAGCTTCATGGAAAGTTTGAGGTTCGTTCTCAACCATATAAATCAACAAGTTTGGATCAAAAGACTTGGACATCCTAGCCCTTTTACTCCTTCTAGGCTCATCTAAAACCTCAATTTGATTATCACCTTGATCATCAAAATGATCATCATTACTAGCAAGCTCATCAAATTGCTTCAAAGACCTCGGAACCCCTTCTTGGATTCGGCAAGGAAAAATGTCTTCAAAGAAACATGCATTCCTTGATTCCATGACGGTATTCCTGTGTATGTCTGAAATTTCAAACTTATGTACAAGAAACTGATATGCACTACTATTATGTGCATAACCAATGAATATACAATCCACGGTTTTTGGGTCTATCCTAACCCGTTTGGGCGTAGGTATCGCCACTTTTGCAAAATACCCCCATATTCGTAAGAATTTAGGCTTAACGCCTGTGCATAACTCATATGGGGTCTTGTCCACCTTCTTCCAGGGTACTTTATTCAGAATGTAATTCGTGGAGAGAATTGCTTCCCCCCCACATATTCTGTGGCAATTCAAAACTTATCAACATTGCATTCATCATTTCCTTTAGCGTCCTATTCTTCCGCTCAGTAATTCCATTTGACTGAGGAGAATAAGGCATTGTGGTTTGGTGGATAATCTCGGATTGGAGCACAAATCTCAATAAACAGTGATTTATACTCACTACCACGATCACTTCTTACAGCCTTAATCTTGCGGCCTAATTGAATCTCAACTTCATTCTTATAAAAAACAAACTTGTCAATAACCTCATCTTTACTTTTGAGCAAATAGACATAGCAATACTTAGTGCAATCATCAACAAAAGTGATGAAGTACTTATTGCCACTACGTGACTACATAAACTTTAAGTCACACACATCACTATGCACTAAGTCCAATGGCTTTGAACTTCTTTCAATAGAATGAAACGAAGATCTTGTCAACTTCACTTTAACACAAGTTTCACACTTGTGTTTTGGATTAATCTTAAAAGATGGTATGTGATCTAACTTGATTAATCTATGTAAAGATTCAAAGTTCACATGTTCTAGTATACTATGCCACAAATTGGAAGACTCAAGCATGTAAGTAGAAGAAGATGCATCTTTATTCATCTTTGGGATAACAGTCATTACATTGAGTTTAAACATACCCCCCCAACATATAACCCTTACCTACATATACTCTGCTCTTGGTCAGAACGACCTTGTCGGACTCAAAGACCATGTGAAAACCATGTTTGCTGAGAAGAGACCCTGAGACAAAATTCTTACAAATGTCCGGAACATACAGGATTTCGTTCAAGGTCAGCTCATTTCTTGAGGTTAACTTCAGGACTACCTTTCCTTTCCCCTTAACAATTGAGGTAGCAGAGTTTCCTATAAACAACTTCTCACCGTTTGTAACCATTTCGAAAGTTATAAACATTTTCTTCTTGGAGTAGATGTGGCGTGTAGCCTCAGTATCAATCCACCATTCTCTTGGGTTTGAACCCACTATATTCACCTTAGAGACAACGGCAGACAAGTGCATGTCATCCTCATCATGGAAGTGCTCTTGCATATTTTCCATGTGAACACGAGGTTTGGTCTTGTATGGCTTCTTCTGATTACGGCACTAGCCCGATGCCCCTCGCTACCATAGTTGTAGCACTTCCCTAAGAACCGATAACCAGGTTCATGCGGCTTGTATGCCGGTTTCTTTGCAACACTATCCTTTGGCCTCAACTTTGAGCCCTTGTTCACAGGAGGCTTCTTCCTCACCCTAGAAGATCTGCCATGCTCAATGACATTGGCCTTCACTGAGGAGGTACTTCCTACTTTCTTTCTATTATCCTCTTCAATTTGGAGTCGAACAATCAGGTCTTCAACTGACATTTCCTTGCGCTTGTGCTTCAAGTAGTTCTTAAAGTCCTTCCAACCATTGGGAAGTTTCTCAATAATCACAACAACTTGGAATGACTGATTCAAAGGCATCCCCTCAGCATGAATTTCATGCAAGATCACTTGGAACTCCTAGACTTGGCTTATCACAGTTTTTGAATCTACTATTTTAAAGTCTAAGAACCGGCCAACCACAAATTTTTTTGTCCCGGCGTCCTCAGTCCTATACTTTTTGTCCAGAGATTCCCATAACTCTTTTGCTGAGCTCTTGGCACAAAACACACTGTAGAGCGAGTCTGCCAAGCTGTTGAACACATAGTTCCGGTAAAGATAGTCTGTCTGCTTCCATGTGTCAAGTGTCATAACTTTTTGCCTGTCTAGCTCATTCTTTGTCACGATTGGAGGATCCTCGCTTAAAACCTTTGCAAGGTTCAGCGTGGTCAAGTAGAACAGCATCTTTTACTGCCATCTATTGAAGTTCACCCCAGCAAATTTCTCTAGGCACTCATGGTAACTGAGCGGTCCTCCCGGAACAGTCGAAATGACACCAAGGTTGACCACAGAGGTCACAGTTGGGGTTGGCAAGTCAGTTGCCCCGAGGTTCAGACCCCCATCAACATTAGCAGTAGTAGCATCATTGGTGACAGTTGCCATTTCTGAAAAATACAACATAATATCACTTTCTGTGTTTCTAGAAATTAAACTTAACACTAGAAAATCTCACAATTGAAAAGTTAATTCAAAATTAGTCTCACCACTAAATCTAGAATCGAACATGGTCAAGAATGTTCCCAGGAAGACTGGAGGGGTCACATTGGTTCCACTTAAAACTCAGTTAACCTTTTGACAAAACTTTCAAAAACATGTTGACTCCTAATTCGTGAGAAACAATTTTTTAGAATTAAGTTTTTCCAAGGGATGAACTAGGTTAAACAAACCAAGGTCCAACACTTACAAGCAATTTAAAAATTGCTAACCAAAATTACAAGCAATGGAAAGAAAAAAATTTGCTACAACAATACAAACAAAAATTCTTTTACATATTGGTAGAACTCATAACAAAATCTCAAGAAAATCATCGCTTCAAAATAAGACGAGTAAACCAATCCATAAGGATTCTATTTAGTCCAAAAATTCTTTCCTCACTTAGGTATGCCTACAAAGAAAGTTAGCAGTAAATCACAGCAAAAAAAAATACAAACCAAATCATCTAAAGACAATAAATTATTTTAAACCTTCTAGCAAACTAATTAATAGCAAAATTGACTAATCAATTAACATCTTACATGAGTTACAAAAATAAAATTATTACAAAGGTTACAAAACCTTATACTCCCTAATAAATTACAAACTTTTTAACTCTAAAATTAATTTACAAAAGTTATAGAAAAATTATTACACCATTAACATATAAATAAATGTAGTCAAGTTACAAAAAAAATTTAATAACTCCAAGATTAAATTAAAACTTTAAATTAAAATTTATAACTCCAAAAATTACATTTAAACTTATAACTCCAAATAAAAAAAATAAATTCAAAATTTAATTCACCCAATTAAATTACACAATATTCATATAATAATTCTAGCAATTAACATACAAATAATTTTAGAGATTAAAACATGGGAAAAACTAAAACTTAGAAAATAATTAACATGTCAATATTAACTAAGAATTTAAACACTGTAAAACATATTAGAAAAATACAAGGACATGCAAAACATGGTAAGAAAAATAAGAATCATGCCCATGAAATTAAAATTATATTATTAAATCTAGAAATAAAATATTCTAATCAACTTAACAATTGAAATAGAAAATTGCTTAATTCACAGTCATACATGTTAAAAAAAAAAAAAAACCCCTATGGCCAATCGTGGTAAACGCAGCACGTACATATATTTCCGTGTTTATTTAATATTCTAACTGTTTGGAAAGAGTTAAAGTAGACTTTTTTTGACTATTTTAGTCATAAAAAATAAAATAGGTTATTTTAGTCATAAAAAATAAAATATCATATCCAACATATAATCATTACACTCTTCTCTCATAAAAAAAATCAAAAAAGTCAAAAAGTTCTTTCCAAATCAAACTTTTTAACCAAAGTTAAAATAACCAAAAAAGTCAAAAAGTCAAAAAATTAACTCACTTCCCAAACCAACCCTAAGCATGCCATCAATTGGATGTACAAGCATGCATGATGATATAAAGCAAAACAGTGGGCAAACAAACGAAAAAGGTCTATGCAAATATTTAATATACAACAATGATACATCCCACTAATTTAGGAACACTAATGGTCCACTAATGAGGTGGAAATTCAAAAAAAAAAAAGAAAAAAAAAAACTTAAGGTCAAAACATCACATTAGTCGGTAGGACCCACTCTCTAGAGCTCCTTTAGTGCTCCCAATTTAGAGCTCTCAAGCATTTTTCTTTAACATATAAACACCACACCAGCCTATATGCACTTGTTGGTACAAAAAAAAAAAAAAAAAAAAAAAAAAAAAAAAAAAAAAAAAAAAAAATCCATCTATTTATTGGTGGTCAAAGCAAACAGTGGGCTATGTATATATATACAGCAGAACAAAATAATTTTTTTCTTTCCATTATAAACACACGGTAAATGAAAACAATGGCCAATCATAAATAACCAAATTGAATTAACATCCATATGTGTTCCTAAACATATAATATGTAATCTTCACACAAAGCAATAACATGCATATGTATTCCTAAAAGTGGTCGAGAACCATACAAACAAAATATATTTACTGTTTTGTATTTATATGTAATCTTCACACAAGCATATAATTCTAAGTCAAAGAATCTAAGTACTGTTTTTCAATTTCTATTATTATAGATACACACAAGCAGTAGTAGCCTCTTTATACAAAGAAATAGAGACTCTAATTAAACGGCTCATGACTATACATCACAGGTGGTTGGGCTAACAGGGCAAAACAGTAGCATAAACTCTCCCACAATACATACGAATCTAATTAGACAATTAGATTCACGAATAAATCAAAATTATATATCAAGAACACATGCTCAGAATTACAATTAAATTATAACAAAAATACACAATACAATAAAATAGTAAAGAAAGCAAATCGAAACCTGCATGATAGCAATTTCCTTAAAACAGATTTTCGCCACCTCATGGGTCGAGTGCTTGAGGAATTCCGACATTTGTCTTCTAAGATACGATGGTTAAAAACCAACTACGGCAGAAGCACTCTCTATCTAACTTAGCGAACAAAACCCGTGGCAGCACTCTCTTACTGTAGGAACTTTCTAGTAAACTGACTTGTAAAATAGAAGCAAAAATTTGTGTATTTGAGACTTGACAGAAGGGTCTCAATTTATACATGTGGAGGGGAGAGAGGAAGAGCCTCCAACCTTTATGGTTGGTCACTAATGCACCATTGACCTCTGCAATAAAGGCAGGAGTTATGAATCCCACTAATGCACTATTAAACTCTGCAATATTGCAAGAGTTACAAATCTCATTATCTCTTTCATGAAACTAGCTTCATGAGACAATTTCTCATTCAATTATTAATGATTTTTTGCCATTCTTTTTGTGGTGTAAAGATCTCATTGCAAAGTATCTAAGGTGTTGTTTGGGAAGTGGGTTGGTTTTTTGGCTTTTTAGTTTTTTTGGCTATTTTAGCCTGAGGTTAAAAAGTCTGGTTTGGGAAGGGCTTTTGGCTTTTGGCTTTTGACTTTGTTTTTTTGACTTTTTTGTAAGAGAAAGAATGTAATGATTATGTATTGGATATAATGTTTTGTCTTATTAAGCTAAAAAGTCTATTTTATTTTTTGTGACTATTTTAGTAAAAAAAACCCTAAAAACCTTTTCCTAAACAGAGGCTAAACCCACTTGAACCCAACACATTAAAATAGTTGGGACCACTTTAATATTTTAAAGTCATAAAAAAACTCAATTTTTCCAACACTGCTAAACATATGCTCAAATCTTGATTCTATCCATTTGTCCAAGATATATAGTTTATTTAAATAGACAAAAAAGTGGAATTGAATGACAACTGTTCTTCATCTTCTTTTTTTTTTTCTTCTTTTATAAATAATTTAATCATCTTTTATTTTATTGAAGGTCATTTATTGTACGAAGTGACAGGATTTTGAAGTACTAATCAGACCAACTTTACTTAAAGTTAACAATAATTTATGCTTAGAAAGTTATACTCTAATCAAAAAAGGGTCCAGAAAAAAAAACAGCAAACCGAAAATTTGATGGAACAGAATAGATAAATTAATAGCTGTCAAATTTCAATAAAATCAACTCATACTCTTACTCTTTGTGGTTTTATTTTAAGGAGATTTACATTTAGGTTTTAATAGATGAACTTATTATTTAATACGTTATATAAAAATTAATGATATTTTTTATTAAATGTATTAAAAAATATCATTAATTGTTATTTTTCAACGACAGTTTAAAAATTTTGTCACAAAAAATGTCATTAATTAAAAGTTTTAGCGACGGTTTAAAAAAATCATCACAAAAAATGCTAATTTTTAACTTTTAAAGAAAATTTGAAAAATTCATCACAGAAAAACGTCAATAATTATAAGTTTTAGCTACAATTTATAAAAATCGTAACAAAAAAAGTCACTAATTGTCAATTCTTAGCGACATATACAAAAAATCGTCACAAAAAATTATTTTTAATGACAATTTTAGTAAAACTTATTTTTAATAGGACTTAATAATAATTAAATCTAACTATTATGACCTATTCATAATTTACTCTTTATTTTAGGTCTTTTTTCTTTGTATTAATTATATTGTATTTGATATAATTATTTTAGACTATTTTGAGAAGATGGTTATAGTCAGCTTTTTGATGAAAAGTTACTTATAAACAGCTTATAAATAATTTTTTTGTGAGAGAAAAAATGAGTTATAATCTGAAAAGTGAATTATAATCCACTTCCTAAAATAGGCCTTTCATCAATAATACTGTACTTATTATCATGTTTATCACGTGAGGTGACATATCCACAACCACGGTGATATGGAGTTTCATTAATAATGTCTAACCATTGTGAATTTGTCACAAGGTGAAAAATAAAAGGAAAAAGTTAGGGATCATGAAATTTTTATTATGAAAATGATCATGAAAGAGTTATGATCTTTGGATTAACTTGATTAGTGTGTGATTCTTTATTCTAAGTGTAATCCAAGGATCACAAAGCTTTCATGATTATTTTCATGAAAGATTTTTCATGATACCTAGCATTGCTGTAAACAAAATGTGATAAAAAAAAAATCTATAATAAGTGTAATAGTATATATTGCAATATGATAATATGATTCACTAATAATAAGAAAACATTAAGTGAAATCAATACTAGTTAACCATCAATTTAATTACTGGAATTTATAATATCCTTCATCCTTAAATCTTGTCAAGTGAACAAACTTCATTTAGCGTTTGTTTGGGAAGAACTTTTTAAATTTGGCTATTTGGTTTTTTAACTAATTTAACCTAGCTAAATTAGCTCCATTTGAAAAGAATTTTTTGACTTTTTTATAAAAGAAAAAGTAAAATAATTATGATTTAGATGTGATATTTTATCTTATTAATTTATTTAACTTATTTTACCCTTTTCTACTTTTTTTAATCCCAATACAATCCAAACCAACTTGCCAAACGACCGCTTAAAACAACAAAGCAACTTAGATAGTACATGTCCATGGCTTTTATGTTGTCCAAATTTGATTGTAGCATTCACTTAATCAAGTAAAACAATGACTAGGATCTAGTAAAGCTCTTCAACAATGACTAGGATCACTTAATCAAGTAAAACAATGACTAGGACCTAGTAAAGCTCTTCAACAATGACTAGGACCTAACATTCACTTAATCAAGTTACTTGGATAGTCCTTGGACTGTACTTTATAAATATAGAATTGCGTGTAGATTCTAATAAATAAATTTATTATTTAATAAGTCTTATGATAATTAATGATATTTTTTATTAAATGTTATTAAAAATATTATTAATTATTAATTTTCAGTGACAGTTTAAAAATTGTTACAAAAAATGCCACTAAGTATAAGTTTTAGCGACAGTTTAAAAAAATCGTCACAGAAAAGTCACTAATTTATAACTTTCAGCGATAATTTAAAAAATTTATCGTACAAAAATGTCACAAATTGTCAGTTTTAACAATAATTTATAAAAATCATAATAAAAAAAAGTTACTAAACGTCAAATTTTAGTGACATACAAAAATCATCACAAAAAAAATATTTTAATGATGATTTTATTAAGACTTACTTTAATAAAAATTGATGAAAATTAAGTCTAACTATTAAGACTTATTGATAGTTCACCCTTAAAAAAATGAATGCATAATATATACCTTTACCTGCCAATAGAGGACATCAAATAAGCCAACAGAAGACCCCTTTGAGAAATAATAATTATAGAAAAAAACTACACTTACAAGACTAACTAATTTTAATGTTGTTTGTTTTCAATGTTAATATACAAAATTTAACAAAATTTTCTTTGGATGTTTATGTGTGGAAGAGTTTGATTGGATTATTCAATTAGGAATGACAATTGAGTTTTTAAAATGAAACTTTTCTTTGGTGGATAAGACAATTGGGTGGTTCCTAGGGTTCCCACTATTTCTTCCTTTCTTTCAACTATGCAAACAATTTTATCTTTTAGTCTCTTGAGGTTACCCATTTTGCTATTTCTTTATCTCAAAATTAATTTCTTTTTATAAAATTGTTGCCAATTGTTAACAAGTTCAAATCTCCAACGTTTACAATTCCAGTGGCACCAACCTATCCATTAATGAATTTTTTTTGTTCATGACCATCAACCATGTATACTTTGAAGAGACCGGCTGTGTTTGGTGAAGTTCTCAAATAATAATTTCACCCCTCCATTTGCACCCTTCGTTTGGATAGAGTTTTGAAAATGTGATTCCATTACCCATTTCAAAACATATTTTTTTTTCACATTTGGCACATCTCTCTGTTTTTCGTCTTCTCCATTCTTAAAAGCATGAAGTTTTTGAATTTTGTGTCTACCCAGTCATCATCCCGAACATCCCCTCGGATGTCCGGCCAGTTAACCGGAACAGTATAATTTTTTTTATTTTTTTTTTTTGTAATTACCAATCGCCACTTGTTGTTTGGAAAAAAAAATATATCTATATTTGTTTTTGATATTTTTTAAATATAGAAATTTTTTTTTTACACCAAAATGACAACTTATTTTTTTGAATTGAATGTTAAAAAGAGTTTGATTATGAGTTTTGAATAGAATTTAGAATACAGTTTTGAGTTGTAAGTTTGGTTATGAGTTATAACTTTTTGAATTAAGTTCTGAATACTCTTTTCAAAACTCATAACCAAATAAATTTTCTCAATTCATATGTCACATCAAAAATTCAAAACTTAATTCCAAAATCTTTTCAAAACTCATAACCAAACAAATTTTCTCTTTTCAAATTATAATTTCAAAATTCACAAACTCAAAATACAACTCTATTATCAAAGTATAATTCTAAAACTTTACCAAACGCAATCCATATTCTCTCTAGTTCATTTTAATCATAGTCATATAATTTTATGAACGCTAAAAAAGGTATAAAAGATGAAAAAACTCGAAATCAAATATCATAATTTGATAAAATAATGTCACATCTATCATATCAAACCTTCACCTCAACCTCGACCTTGACCATTCTCTTGACATTGAGTTGGCATGAAGCCCAATGTTAACGTTAAACTCCACCCTTGGTTGTCATTACCGGCCAACTTGTCGGTGCTTCGCGCCTTGTTGGAGATGTCTTGTTTTCTCTCCGACTTCTTCGCTTCTCTGTTGTCTTCAATGAGGTCTTGACTTCTATAATTTTTTTCAAACCCAAATCTTTAAACCTAGTTCTCTCTATACCGAGTCATCCTCCGCTTTGTTAATTTCAGACCCAAAAAAATATCTCCAACTTTTGACACGAGGCTTGTTCTAGGTAAGTTACAAATACACCCCTTAAGGTTTGATTAAAATACGAATTGCCCCATATGGTTTTGAAAATTATATTTCGTCCTCTGAGATTTCTAATTTCATAACAAATCGCTCCTTTTATTAATAAATCATCAAGTCAATTAACAATTTTTAATGATGTTAGAAATATGTTTCAATTAATGATTTAGGTAATTTTATTATTGTATAGGAGAGCAATTATAAATTTCATTTTTTTAGTTAATTATGTTAAATAAAAAATAGTAACGAGGAAGTATTTATAATTTTTCAAACTATAAGGGGCAATTTATACTTTAAGCAACCTTAGGTGGTGTACAGGGAGCAAATATTCCGCGGAGCCCGGACTCCTTTCGTCCAAGCTCCTTGTCTATCCGATCGACCTGCGAGCACAACAGCGGTGAGCTACCTGGCGGTGTGTGGCCGGAAAATCCCTCCGATGGTCAAGTTAGCACACACTCAGGGATATAGAGAGAGAGAGAGAGAGAGGAGAGTTGAGTGTTTGGGTAGTTCTCACCAAATGATGTTCCATCCTCAGATGGGGGGCGCAGACACGCTTATATACTTTCTGCGCCCAAATCTGCTCCCATTAGTCTCTTGATACGTGGTGCTGCTCTCCCATCTGTCAGCACAAATCCTACAATCACCACCTAACCAAACCGTCAGGCTATATAAGCGGAGCCTGGCAGACCGGCGGAACCACCTCGGCCTTTCACGACCACGCTGTGCAGCGCACCGCACCCGGGTGCTCCACTCGCTCTGCTCTAAAACGATCGAGCTCGATTGCATTCCGGCAAAGCCGAGTTCAAGATAGGTCGAGCTAGCAAACCGAAGGCCTTCCTGTCGCGCTAAACGCGTGAACCGTGGAATCCAGAATGGCAGGCAATCATCTCGGCCGAGCAACTCCAGTAGCTCGGCTTTCTCATAGACAAGCCCACGTAGCTCGGTCCCAACGTGGTGCTGGGCCTCAACCGAGCAAAACCTTATCTGGACGAGCCCAAGCTATCACGGCCCAAACATGTCCGGCCCCTCATTTTGCCCGGCCTTTACCATCGCCCATTCCAGCTCATAAATCTCCCTCTCAATTGCCCCTTAATTCCGTCCGAGCAAACGTGACTGGGATTACATGGTCCGTCCGGGGTAAACTCTCCCTCGGTCCCTAGTTTGTAAGATATTAACCGCGCTAATCTCCATGCTCGGTTTCTGGGCTTGCTCGGTCGTCGCCTCAACCTGCCATCTTGTCTCTTCAGAACTGACGCCGCCACCATTATGAACACGCGTCGTGCATTTATTAGCCTCGGGCAGCCAACCCAGACGTCCCTTCATATTCAAATTTAGGCGCCCTTTCACTCCTATAAGTACGCTATTTCCCCTTCACTTTCTCTTCTTACTGCCTCTCTTCCGTTCCTGACGTCTTAGAGCTACAGTGCTTGACTTCCATTCTTGTTCTTCTTCTTCGTTCGTGCTTGAAGAAGTAGCCTCTGCCTCTAAACTGGTAAGTTCTTCGAATCCTCTTTGTTGCTCTTTTTTTTTTATTTGGTATTTCACATTCTAGGGCATAAAGTCCATAGGTTTTAGGATATACCTCTCCAAAAACCCTCTCTTACCCCTGTTCTTTTCCCTGTTCTTCAATTCCAGTGATGAACACAAGAAGATCTGGAGCGGACCGGGCTCCAGGTCTTCTTTTGATCCCAAAAAACATTTAAACCAAGCAAATTGCAAGTTTGCAAAAAAACCCCTGTAGAAACCGAGGTAGGCAGAGGACTTGACCGCTCAACCGGGCTAACATCTGGTCCGCTTGAGCGGCCGAGCTCCTAGGTTTACCTTTGTGACCGAGGTGGTCTGGCACTCTACCTGACCGAGCTAAAGTCAAGCTCGTTTTGCGCGACTGCGCTCCCGCTTACACTTACCCTCATTTTCCTGCAGAGTCCAAAGGGACCACAAACCAACACCGAGGCTCTCAAAGATCGAGCAGCCACCAAACCAGAGTTTGTGCCAAACCACCTCAGCCGCGCTAAAACCAGCCGGCTATACATGGGGCGCTACCACTTCCTGGTCGACACGCCGGTTGCTTTAACCGCGTTCCGGGAAGAATATGGTATCCCAAAAGACGTTCACCTAGAGCTCGGTGCCGAGGAAACGACCCCTTGGGGCAGATTAGACCAGTGCCCCTTCACCATGCTTTCCATCATAGAAGGTGGCCTCCGCTTCCCGGTTAACCCGCAGATGTGCGAATTCTTGCGGCGCACCGAGCTAGCTCCAACCCAGGTCTCAACCAACACCTACCGCATAATAAACGGAATTACCGAGCTAAACAACCGGCTAGGCACAAACTTAGGACTGGCCGAGATACTTCGCCAGTATACCCTCGGGCATACAGGTGATGGCCTTGCCTATTACTTAAAGATCAGACCGGGCAGGGAAAAAATAGTGACCGGCACCCCGGACAAGGACTTACATGACGACGACTTCTTCTGGGTGTCTGGTAACTATGAAACAGCCGATGTGCCGGGCTGGTTTATCAGCAAGAATTTCGGCGAAACATGTAAGCCGCGCTAATTGCTCGGTTAGATTACTTTCCTTAACCATTTTGTACTAATGCGCTTTGTTCCTTTCCTCTTTGCAGCGATCGAAGCTTTGCAAGCCAACTACCATTACCCCAATGAAGTAGCAATCAGGACCGTGCTTCGCTACCACAACCGGGATTGCCACGAACTCCTCGGTTACGTTTCGACCTATAGATACTCAGCTCCACGCCGGAGTAAGGTCACAGACTTTCTACGTGCCCTATCTCCACCTCCCAATCCCACTTTGTCGAACGTGCCCCTTATCTGGTTGACTGAGGCAGAAGAGATGGCAAAAAGAAGCCGTATCAAAAACCTCATCACTGCTACCTCCACCGAGCTACCGAGCATCCCAACCAGTACAGCTGCTGCCGGTCAATCAAGCGGGATCGTGGTTGCACTGGCGTCTCCTGCTGCCAGTCAGGCAAGCAAAGAAAGTTGCCGGGCTAGGAAGAGGCCACGTACCGATCCCTCTGTCGAGCTAGTTGCGGAGTTGAACACCGAGCAACCAGCAGTGACAACTGACCCCACACCACCATGGAGGCCGCAACTCAAGCACCGGGGTAAGGAGATCCCGGCGACTGCCTCGGTCAAAGGTGACAAGGAGCATCTTCTCACCTTTGACCTAACCAAAGCCTTGCTGCTACCGAGCGACGTGGTCGGCAGCGACTACGTACCGGACACCCGGCTGGTGAAGTCCTCGGTCAAGTCCATGACCCGGGTAAGAACTTTGCATACTTTTTAAAATTTTTCCAAGTGTTTGCTCGGTTTCTTTCCTCTGATAGAGTTTTCTTCTTGCAGACCATCCAGAAACAACACTTGGTGATGGAGAGGATCCACCGACTCCGGCAGAAGGCAACCGACGCTGCCAGCCAGGTTGAACACCTTCAAGCCGAGCTCGGACAATCCAAGGCTTCGCTGGAGATAGCAAAAATCTGACAACTCCAGGTTGCTCGGCCAACTTGGTGTCGCCGAGCAAGAAAGGGACGCTCTCCGGACCGAGCTGGAGGCGTTGAAGCAGTTAAGGAATGAGGAGCTGGAGGATGCCAACACGCCGGTTTCAAGGAGGCCGAAGAGAGCTACACAAAGCAAGTCCATGCCACCCAAGACATCTTTTTCAAGGCGGGCTGGAAGGCTACTTGTGAACAGCTCGGCCAAGGATCTGGGACCGACGTCATTGCCTCTCCCCCAGCTGCCTTCCTGCCGACGTACCTTGTGCCATATGCCAACGACGTCTTCAGCGCGTTGCAGGCCGAGGAAGAAGAAGCGGAGGACGCCGAGGAAAATGCCGAGGGTGACAACCGCCCTAAGCAGGCCGGCCAGGAGCAGACCGGTGTCCAGGAGACCACAACCACGGTCGACCTGGAGGTGACCACGACCGGGGATGAATTCACAGACCTTTCCCCCTTAGTTTAGTTTTCTTTGTCTTCTTTCTTTTTTGTTTGAGAATGTAACTGGGCTATCTGCCCCACCTTTTGTAATGCTATTCCTCATCAATGAAAAGTTCTATTTTCGTCAAGTGTTTGCACTGTGTTTAAACTAAACAATTTCAGCCGGGCAAACAACCTCGGCTAAACAAACCATCAACTCGCACTTGACCAAATTATCAACTTATTCAACCGGAGTAAAACATCTCGGTTGCAATCACAAAGTTGAGTAAAATATCAACTTATTCAACCGGAGTAAAACATCTCGGTTGCAATCACAAAGTTGAATAAAACATCAACTTATTCAACCGGAGTAAAACATCTCGGTTGCAATCACAAAGTTGAATAAAACATCAACTTATTCAACCAGAGTAAAACATCTCGGTTGAAATCTCGAAGTTGAGTAGAACATCAACTTATTCAACCGGAGTAAAGCATCGAAGTTTAGTAGAACATCAACTTATTCAACCAGAGTAAAACATCTCGGTTGCAATCACAAAGTTGAGTAAAACATCAACTTATTCAACCGGAATAAAACAACTCGGTTGAAATCTCGAAGTTGAGTAGAACATCAACTTATTCAACTGGAGTAAAACATCTCAGTTAGAATCTAAAAGTTGAGTAAATCATCAACTCAACCAACCGGAATAAATCATCTCAGTTAAAATCACAAAATAAGCATCGAAAACAACAGAATGCTTCAACAAAGGTAAGTCACTTCTATTATATTGACAAAAAGAGTATTACATTCTGAAATGTAAGGCAAACAAGTCTTTGTTCAAAAAGAATAATATAAAAACTATTCAAACTAAAAATAGTACAGTTTGAGGTTGGCTGCATTCCATGGCCGGGGTATACTTTTGCCGTCCAAATCTTCCAAGTGGTATGCCCCTTTGCCCGGCAGACCGGTTACCCTGTAGCGTCCTTCCCAGTTTGCCCCTAGCTTGCCTTCACCTGGCACCATGGTGTTGCCCATGACCTTTCTTAAAACCCAGTCGCCAACTTTAACCGGTCTGGGGTGCACGGTTTTATTGTACTTCCTGGACAATTCTTGTTGGTATGCAGGTACGTGAATCAAAGCTTTTCCGCGACGCTCCTCAGCAAGGTCCAATTCCAGGGCGACTACTTCAGAATTCAGCTCGGGCTCAAAATTTTCACTGCAGATGGTAGGCATGCCAATTTCCAATGGGATGATAGCCTCCATGCCGTACTCCAGGGCAAAAGGAGTTTCCCCGGTAGATCGCCTCAGGGTCGTCTGATATGCCTAAAGGACACTTGGGAGTTCCTCGACCCATTTTCCTTTGGCCTTCTCAAGTCTTTTCTTCAATCCGTCAAGAATGGTCTTATTTGATGCTTCGGCTTGGCCGTTGGACTGCGGGTAAGCCGGGGTGGAGTTGTAGAATTCAATCTTCAATTCTTTACAAAATCCTCTGAATAAGCGGCCGTCAAATTGGGTGCCATTATCAGAGATCAAAATCTTGGGGACGCCAAACCGCGTTACCACATTCTGCTAGACAAACCGTTTGACGTCCTTCTCCTTGATAGTTGCTAGGGGCTCAGCTTCAACCCACGTGGTGAAGTAGTCCGTAGCGGCAATGAAGAACTTCCGGTTGCCCGGTGTCATTGGGAGTGGTCCTACTATGTCTAGTCCCCACATCGCAAAAGGCCAAGGGCTTGTGAGGGGAAGGAGTTCTCTGGCCGGTTGGTGAATTTAGTAGGCGAACTTCTGGCACTTCTCACATTTGCGAACATATTTCTAAGCGTCCGCTTGCATACACGGCCACTAATATCCCTGCGAGATAGCGCGGTAGGCCAAAGATCTGCCTCCTATGTGACTGCCGCATATGCCTTCGTGAATTTCGTATAGGAAAGCTTCCACGCAGTTTGGGTGTACACACTTGAGATAAGGACTGGTGAAAGACTTTTTGTATAAAGCGCTAGATGGAGAGAGCCAAAACCACTCTGACTTCACCCGGACTTTATGCACTTCCTTTTTATAGGCTGGAAGTGTCCGCTCTTTTAGGAAAAGGATAATAGGGTCCATCCAAGAAGGGCCAAGCTCGGTGTAGAGTACTTCTGTCTACTCCGGTTCCTCTATACTAGGCCTTGGAAGAAACTCAATCAGGAGAGGACTGGGAGCGGTTCGGTCGACCATGGAAGCCAGACTAGCTAGCTCATCTGCGTGGTCGTTGTCTTCCCATCCAATTTGTTGAACCCTGATCGCCTGGAATTGCTTGATGTGGTCCCTTACTAGATCTTGGTACTTTGCCATTCTGTCATCCTTAGCTTCGTAAACCCCAGATACTTGGTTGATAACCAGTTGGGAATTGCTGTAGACCATCAGCTCGGACACGCGCACCTGGAGCGCGCTCTTAAGTCCGGCCAGTAGCGCCTCGTACTCGGCCTTATTGTTTGATGTAGGGAATCCGAGGGTGATAGAATGCTCAATGGTCAGACCATCTGGCAAGACCAAGACTATGCCTAGCTCGGCATCGTGACGATTCGAGACCCCATCTACAAAAAGTTTCCACATTTCGCCAACAAAGAGCTTCCAACAATCTGAGGGGTCCTGGGAGGCTTGAAGGTTGATGGGATCACGGTCGCTCGGCTGTTCGGCTTCAGGTTCAGTGCTGATCGGTTCCACTTCCTCCCCCCTCGGCGACGTAGCACTGGACCCAACAGGTTGGTCTGTTATGCCCAAGTCCGTCGTCGCATCGCCGGGCTGCGGAGCCATGCCAGCTGGAGGTTCTATGGCGGGGTGCGCAAGTTCCGCGTCGTCAACACCGCCCTGCTGTACAATTTCGGTAGAATCTTCGTTGGCTTCCTCGGCTACCACGGTGAGGTCCATCGGACATACTTGGTGAATCCTGGGCGAGAACTCGACAACAAAATCTGCCAATGCTTGAGCTTTTATGGTCGTTCGGGGTTGAAACTTAACGTTGAATTGTCCCAACTCGATTGCCCACTTTAGAATTCGCCGAGAGAAGTTCGCCCATTCGAACAAGGCTTTGAGGGGAAACTCGGTCAAAACGATGATTGTGTGAGCGTGAAAATAGTGTGCCAATTTCCTGGAGGCCATCATCAATGCTAAGGCAAGTTTTTCTAGCGGCAAGTATCTCGACTCTGCCGGTAGCAAGGTTTTGCTCACATAGAAGATGGGTAAATGCTGGATACCTGCTGACCGGACAAGCACTGCGCTAACTGCATGTTGGGACACGGCCAGATAAAGGTAGAGTTCTTCGTTGGGCTTGGGCGTTGCCAATAGTGGTGCAGAAGACAAATACTCTTTGAGTTCGGCCAGAGCCCGGTCACACTTCTCGTCCCACGAAAACTTGGATTTCAAAGCTCGAAAGAAAGGGCGGCAGCGATCTGATGACCGACTTATGAATCGGTTAAGCGTGGCGGCCATCCCGGCTAGATGTTGCACGTCCTTAGCCGAGTTGGGTTGCTTCAATTCCTGTACGGCTCTGATCTGTGTAGGGTCTACTCGATGCCTCGGTTTGTGACTAGGAAACCCAAGAATTTTCCGGATCCCACGCCAAAGGCACATTTAGACGCATTCAGGCGTAGCTTGTGCTGTTTGAGGATGGCAAACATCTCGGCTAGGTCGGGCAAGTGGTCTGCTTGATGCTAACTTTTAACCACCATGTCATCGATATAAGCCTCTATCGTCCGGCCTAGCAAATGAGCAAACATTTTGGTCACCATCATTTGGAAAGTTGCCCCAGCGTTCTTCAAACCAAAAGGCATGACTCAGTAGCAGAAGAGTCCCTTTAGAGTAGTAAAAGAGGTGATCTCACGGTCGGGGCCATGCATGGCAATCTGATGATAACTGCGGTAGGCATCCAAGAAACTGAGCCTATTATGTCCGGCCGTTAGATCCACCAACTGGTCTATTCTGGGCCGGGGAAAGCTGTCTTTAGGGCATGCTCGGTTGACAATCTTGTAGTCGACGCAAACTCGCCACTTTCCATTCTTTTTGGGTACTACGACTGTGTTTGAAATCCACCCAGGGTAGTGCACTTCCTGAATAGCCCGAGCTTCAAGCAAGTTCTTTACCTCCTCTGCAACTACCTCAGCGTGGTGCAGCGCCGATATCTTGGTTCTCTGAATGACCAGCCTTGCACCGGGGAAAACATTGAGGTGATGACAAATAAAGGTAGGGTCGATGCCAGGCATGTCGTAGGGCGACCATGCGAAGACTTTGATGTTTGCCATCAAGAATTCTACCATCTCGATCCTTTCTTGGGCGGTAAGGCTTGAGCCAAGCAAGAAGAACTTGTTCGGACTTTCAGTGTCAATCCGCACTTCTACCAACTCCTCAGCCTTGGTGCCCACATCTTCAAGGACTCCATGGTCGTCCGGTCCCTCAATCATTTGGACGAAACCTTTGGCAGCTCAGCTCCCGTTCACTGCCACGAAGCATTGTTTCGACATAACTTGATCGCCTCAAACTTCCTCAATTTCCCCCATAGCCGAGGGAAATCTCATAACCTGGTGGTAAGTCGACGCCACAGCCTGCATGGTGTGAAGCCATTCCCTACCGAGGATCAGATTGTACGTAGACAGCACCTGCAATACCCAGAACTCCACCTGCTTGACCACGGATCCGGCTTTGACCGGTAAAATTATCTTTCCCAAAGGCCACTCCGGTTACGAGTTGAAACCAACCAGTGGAGAACTTGCCGGAGCCAAGTCTGTATCGCGGAGTTTGAGTTGTTTGAACGCGTCGTAGTACATGATCTCGATCGAGCTTCCCTGGTCGATCAAGATGCACCTGACATCAAATTCTTTTACGCGGAGTGTGACCACTAAGGCATCGTTGTGTGGCATTTGAATGCGCTCTAGGTCCCTCGTGGAGAAACTAATCACGTCTTTCTCCTCGGTCTTGCCCCTTTTGATCGCAGGCTGGACCGACAACACTTCCCTCGTGTGTTCCGCCTTCTTAATCATCCCTCAGAGCTCGCAGACACGTGTCGGCTCCACTATGCCATGGATCACATTAACCACTTCTTGAGGGGGCGCCTGCAAGTCATCCAGTCCATGCTGATCAGCCGAGGTGGGATGTGCGGCCTTAACACCCCCGTCAATGTAAAGATCCAAGTGTCCGGTTGTGACTAATTCCTCCAAGTGTTGCTTCAGGGGCAAACAATCCTCTGTCCGGTGTCCTCGCTCCCGGTGATATGTGCAGCGGTACCGCGGATTAAAACCCTTTTGTGCGTCGCCTAACTTAGCAGGAAACCGGACGTAATTCTCGTCACAAATTTCACTAAGTATGCGATAGATTGGAATCTTAAAGACCATGGTGATGCCTGTTCGAGCTTTCAACCTTCTGTTAGCATCAGCTACGTCATCGCGGGGGTATTCATCTCGGTCATTCCGACGACCCCTTCCCCAGTTTCGATGATTTGACCTTCGGTCAGATTCCTCGGCGCGATCATTTGATCGGTTAGTTTCTTGTCCGACCGCGTGTACCTTGCCAGCCGACCTCTTGTCTGTTACCACCGGAGTTGTCTTCACAGTGGAAGCCGCCGCATCATCCTCTACTCAGATGTGCTCGTTGATGCGCTGCATTAGTTGGCCCATGGATGTCGGCTGGTTCATGGTAAGCGAGTCCCGCAGCCTATGTCCGACCGGGAGACCGCGCTTATATTGAGTGATTGTCAGGTTGATCGGGCAATCTAAAATCTCATTGAAGGTTTCCCAATATCTGGAGTTGTATGCCTTCAGTGTGTCACTCAACTCCATTTTGACACTGAGAAGGTGGTCCACCTCCTTCGGCGTTTTGGTGTTGGTCTTGAAACAAGTTACAAAGGCCTCCGCCAACTACTGCCACCATTCGATACTTCCCTCCGACAGCCTCTCAAACCATTTCAAGCCCAGCTTGCCCAAACTCAACGTGAAGATAAGGCACATAAGAGTGTCATTACGCCTATGTCCGGCTATGACCTGCCGGAAGTGGCTTACATACATGTATGGATCAGTCTTTCCGTCGTAGAGCGTAAACTTGGGTTGGTGAAAGCCCACAGAGAGCGGTGTAGTTTCTATCTCAAGGGAGAAGGGGGTGGCATTCAGCCTCGCCAAATCTGTGTCTAGAGGGGGAGGCACGG
Organism: Camellia granthamiana; assembly: GCA_036172215.1. Classification (NCBI taxonomy): domain Eukaryota; kingdom Viridiplantae; phylum Streptophyta; class Magnoliopsida; order Ericales; family Theaceae; genus Camellia; species Camellia granthamiana. Next base: position 49,276,981 of record CM069916.1, on the reverse strand, counting down.
CTGGGCGGGGTGGCGACATTATGACCTCTTTACTGGCGCGACCCCCATAAGATAGCCGCTGGAGCGCCGGCACCCTTTGAGTCTCCCGCCGGCGAGCCCGCTCTTTCAAGACTGCCCGCAAGTCTTCTGAGCAAGCAGAATAAGAATACCTCGACGACGTCGCCGGACGTGAGGGTTGATAGGTACTGTCTTGCGCGCTAGACTTCTCTACAGGCGCGTCGGATTCTCCAACCCTGTAGCTTCTGGTGATAGAAATGGAGGGAGTGTGCCGCTGGCTCTGACTGCCTGAATGGCGTGGTTGGGTGCGCTCACTGTGGTCTCCCACTCCAGCAACACCCTTCCCTTTGACATGCCATTTGAGATCTTCCATCTCCGCCGCCATTCTACGGATGACGGCATCTTGGTCCCTTAACTTGTGCTCCAGACGCCTAGCGTGCGGTTCTCTTCGCCGCCAGTGCCCGTCTAGACTCCGAGAGTTACCAAAACTTCTACCGCGCTTATCCCGCGCGTCTCTTGAATGTCCTCCTGAGGAAGTCTCCAGGTCCGCCATGGGTGGAATGGCAGGGAGTCCGTCTCCCCGTCTGGCTGACTCCGGGGTAACTTGGTCGATGGCGGACAACGGTATCTCGTCGTTGTTCGCCATGGAAGGCGATCAGATGAGCTTGGAAGACAAGGTTTTGGCTGACTCCGAGGTGTATTTATAGTTTACCTAAAAAAAAAATACTTTTTTCACTAATAGTGTTTTATGGGTGAATATTTTCACCAACAGTTAATATGTGCAAGTCTTTTGATTTTGTTGTGCATGAGATACTTATCATCATATATAAACCCTTTTCACATTTACCTCAGCTCAACTAGGCTCATTTGATTGGTGCGATTAGATTAAAGAATAAATAGATACAAAGTATTTACAAACAAACATAGTAATGTACACCTAAAATAATAGAAGAAATTATATATTTATATGATGAAAGTTGTAGATTCAATGCCCCAACTCTATCTGCCGCCAAATTAAGTTGAAAACAATCACTTTTATTTATTTCTTTAGATGCTTTGGCATTACATAAATTCATGTGTTTTATTCTAATGATAATTAACGAAAATGTCTACCCTAGTTTGGTTAATTTCCTTCTTTGTCCGTATACCCACCAAAAAGTTAAAAAGAGGAACAAAAATCAAATTAGGCCATTGCCACAGAAAGAGAAGCAAAGAAAATGATAGAGGATAATATTGGAGGAGAAAACAATGTTGTTTTGTTTGTTAATATACTCATTATTTCCAAAGCTAAGTTGTTTTAAATTTTAATAGAAATTGGCAAGGCCTAGTTTGGCAAGTGGCTTTTTTAGCCAAAAAGTCAAAAAGTCACTAAAAAAATAAAAAAGCTAACAATCCATACCAAAAAGTCAAAGATTCTCTTTTCTCTCTACTTTTTGCATATCTTTTCGTAAAAAGCCAAAAAGTCATCCCAAACATATTAGTTTTTTTTAGCTCATATTTTAGCCAAATAGCCAAAAAGTTACTAAATTAGTTTGTTCCCAAACGAGTCATCTTGGCTAGATGGTTACTAATAATGTAATCTCAACTGTTTGATTAAAATGCTAAAAATGTGAGTTTAAATTGTAAGGAATCGTACGATTAGAAGTTTGCATGGCTAACCTTGTGATACTAGATGCTAGTAGTTTGCTACCAAGTAATTTTGGTTTAAGCATTTTAGGCCATGTTGGTAGACTCACTTTGTTTATGTTTACTTAGGTCAGCAGGATGTAGGAGGTGAAAAATGGTAGTGAAGGATACTGTGACGGTACAATAGAAGAATAAAAGTTTCAAAGAAAGGTAGATGCTTCAAGGTCGTTCACTTTGTACCTGTGTACCTGTGTATGAGATGTTTTGTGGTTAATTATGACTAGCTATTACACATTAACAGTCAAAGGGAATGCCCATGACAAAGCGAAAGACCAATCATCAATCAAAGGATTGAAAAGTGGGTAGCCAGCATGCATTTCAGAAGGAGGCAATGTTAGTTACTATATTTGTAGACAATATTCCAAACTCCATGGATCCTAAAGGATTGTTCAATCTATTTTAAAAGTTTGGCCTAGTTAAGGATGTGTTTATTCTAGGAAAGAGAAAGAAAGCATCAAGATGCAAATTTGGGTTTGTAAGATACGATTGCGAGGTGGCTACAGGGATAACGATCCAAAAGGCAGATGGTTTGTGGTGTGACAACAAGGAACTAAGGGTTAAAAGAGTAGAGTTTCAAAAACCTCAAAGATCTGGTCAACCAGAGCAAAGGGGACAGAGCAGAGGTGAAGATGTAAGGAGGATGAATCAACGGTTGCAGATACAGCAGGGGCTGGGTAATGGAGTTAAAAAGACATATGTAGAGGCAGTAGTAAGGGAAGGAGCCAGCGCGAGTGTGCTGGCGATAATAAAAGCTAATAAGGAAGACAATGGTTGGCGTTATGAAAGCTCAGTAGTACAGTTGAGCAACTTTTTAGCTTTTAAGGACTTTAGAGTAGAACTTTGTAAAAGAGGGATGCAGGATGTGGTTGCAAGAAAGGGGGCTGGTCGCATAGTACTGTTAACTTTCTTCTCAGCACAGCATACGCAGGTTGGGAGGGAACAACTAGAAAGATGGGGAAAGCAATGGTGTGATTCAATTGAAGAATGGGGAAAAGGTCAATTTGTGGAGCAAGAGAGGTGTCTGGTTGAATTATTTTGGCATCCTAATCAATCTTTGGAGTGTTACAACTATTCGCAACATTGGTAGTCATTGGGGGGTGGTAGTTCAGTTCGAAGAGGATATCAATAACCCACAAACTTTCCAGCAAGCTAAGGTAAGAGTGATAACGAAGTCTATGAAAATAATCAATGTGACAGTTTTTTTGGAGCACAGAGGTAAGCATATTCTAGTTAGGGTCTGTGAAGAAGTCCCTAGTTGTTTACTCCCGAGTCCAAGTAGTAGTAGAGGTATGCAACATGAACAATTGCACTCCAATGCAAAAGAATGGGCGGATCAGATGTCCGGCAATGGTGGTAATAGTAAGATTGCAGGGCAAACTACTCCAGCTAGAGAAAAGAAGGGTGTAGATGGATATGATGATGTTAGTAGGGTATTGGAAACAGTGATGGCTAGATCAAATGAGCTGGTTAAGGGAAATAATGGTAAGCATGCAATAGTTGTAGCTGTTAGAGAGGGTGGCATAGGGAATGGCCTAGCAGGTGCATGCTCTAGAGAGAAGGGGCTGGTGCAGGAAGTCAATTCACAGCAGGCCATGATGAATAAAGTTCATGAGTTGGATGAGGTTATATGCACTGTAGGCGAAAAAAGAACTGAGTGGGCCAGTGGGTGCAAGACCCAATATAAGTCTAGAAGTTTTACTTGAAGGCATGCAGGTTGGGCCTGAGCCTAGCAGGTCAAATAAGGGGATGGGGTCGAATCTCAGTGATTGTGTAGCCTAGACCCAAATCAGGCCAACTCTGGCCCAAACAAGCCATAGGGCTGGTCAAGGAAGAAAATTCAAGAAAACAGCAGCAAAGAAATGGTGTAATTTAGGGAAGAAGGGCAGTGATCAAATGAGGGGCATCAATCTAGTTGGAGGCCATATCAAACAAAAAGGCATGGTGGGTAGGCTTAGCTTCCAAAGAGGAGCCATTTTCAGAGCTTCAATAGTGGCAGCAGCCAATTCCTCGTCTATCTCTCAAAGTCAAACTCTGAAAAGAATAAGAAATCCAATTAAGGAGGCTCAGTTAATAATGAATATTGGAACATTATTGGGAATGCAGTGCCAAGGCCAAGAGAAAAAGGTAGCGAGCAAAATAGTAGAATTGGAAGAGAATGACTTAAGAAGAATTGCAGCTAAAGCAGAGGCAAACAGAACCAAACTAGTTTCTAAACAGGGGTTAAGGCGTAAGCTGGGATTGTTGTAATGAAGATTTTATCATGGAATGTTAGAGGGCTGAGAAGGCCAAAAAAAAAATAGGGAAAAATTAAGAATCTGGTGAGGGAAAAGGATATTGATGTGCTATTACTCCAAGAAACCAAAAGAAGCTCAATGGATGACAACTTTGTCAAAACAATCTGGCCTTTTGAGGAGATGAGGTTTATGCTGGTAGACTTAGATGGAAGTGCAGGTGGCCTGCTGTGTATTTAGAGACCACAGGTTTTTGAGCTTCAGGATTGTTACAGCAGCAAGCACTTCATTATTTTATCAGGTATATCTTGTAATTCTTTTCCATGTGTTATTGTTAATATTTATGCTCCAAATGAGGCTATGAAGATGAGACAACTCTGGGACTCTTTGGTTAGTATCCATCAACACTTTCCAAATCCATGGTGTGTGGGAGGGGACTTCAATGAAATCAAATATATGAGTGAGAGAAAGGGCTGCTCAAGAAGAGAGAGGGGAATGACAGACTTAAATGAGTTTATAGAAAAGATGGAAGTGATTGACATGCCTATGCTAGGCAGACAGTACACCTAGTGTAATACAGTGGAAGGGGATAGGTGAAGCAGGATAGATTGATTTCTGTTAGATCCAAAATGGTTGGAGAAGTTTGCTCTCAAATAATGGGGCTTACCTAGAACAATTTCAGATCATTGCCTAATATTGCTAAATGAGAATGATAGGGATTGGGGACCTAAGCCCTTCAAGTTCATTAATGCTTGGAGATCACACCCTACCTTCATGTCTGAAGTCAAAAAGAGGTGGAAGGGCACACAAGTGCAAGGTTGGGCAGGGTATAGAGTCATGAGAAAATTGAACATCTTGAGGAATCATCTGAGGGTGTGGAACAAGGAAGTGTTTGGCAATATAGACACTCTCCTAAAGCAGCTGAGAAGGAGTTACATGAATGGGATCTGAAGGCAGAATCCAGGTCCTTGACTGATCTAGAAATTAAAAGAAGAAGAGAAGTCAGAACCCAGGTGTGGCAGCTCAGTAGAAATAAGGAGAGGTTGTGGCACCAAAAATCCAGGCTGTAGTGGGCTAGATATGGAGACAAAAATACTAGGTTCTTTCATATTATGGCAAGTAGAAGGTATAGAAAGAATTTGTTAGACTCAGTTTTAGTGGAAGGTAAGAGTCTAGAGGATCCAGTTCAGGTGAAACAAGAGGTGGTGAGGCATTTCAGTCAGCAATTTATTGGGCATTGGATGCACATGCCAAAAAATTCAGGTCCTTTTGCTATTATTAGCCCTAAGGCAGCAGTGAATTTGGAAGCTGTGTTTACTGAAGCTGAGATTTGGGCTGAAATTCAAGAATGTGATGGGAACAAGGCCCTTAAACCAAATGGTTTTAACCTTGCCCGCATACAAAGTTGTTGGAAAATAATGAAAGGGGAGATAATTCAGTTGAGCACGAATTCCACACATATGGCAAGCTGTCAAGAGAGATTAATAGCTCTTTTATTGTTCTTATCCCTAAGAAGGATAACCCTGTAGGCTTGGAGGACTATGGGCTAATTAGCCTGGTAAGTTCAGTATATAAAATCTTGGCCAAGGTGTTATCTAGAAAACTTAAGAGGGTTCTTCCATCTGTGATAAGTGAGGTACAGTCTGCTTTTGTCAGTGGCAGGTACATCCTTGATGGGGTGCTAATAGCAAATGAGGTAGTAGATGGGTAGAAGGGATCTAAAAAGAAGGGCATTTTACTGAAGTTAGATTTTGAGAAAGCATATGATTCAATAAACTGGGAATTTCTAATGTCAATGATGAGAAACTTTGGATTTGGTGAACAATGGATTAGTTAGATGAAGACTTGCATTTCTACTGCTAAAATATTTGTCTTGGTTAATGGTGCACCCACTGAGGAATTTCAACTACAAAAGGGGTTAAGGCAGGGAGATCCTTTCTCTCCTTTCTTATTCATTATAGCAACAGAAGCTCTCAACCTGTTATTGGGGAGGGCTACAAAGAAAGGTTTATTTCAAGGTGCCATAGTTAGATCGAATGAGTTGAGTATATCACATCTCCAATTTGCAGATAATACTATTATATTCTGTGAAAGAGATAAGGATGAAGTGTTGAATATAAAAAGGGTGTTGAGGTGCTTCGAGGTGATGTCTGGGCTAAAGATTAATTATCATAAAAGTGTTGTTTATGGTGTGGGCTTCCAAGAGGACCAAACTAAGGAGTTTGCCTAGACCTTGAACTGTCTGACTAAGAAATTGCCATTTAATTTCTTAGGTCTGCCATTAGGGGCCAATCCTAGAAGGAAGAGTACATGGCATCCAGTAGTAGAGAAGGTGAAGAAGAAGCTGTCTTCTTGAAAGAGGAAGTTGTTATCTTTCACGGGTAGACTGGCTTTGATCAAATATGTCCTCTCAAATTTGCCCATTTGTTTCCTTTCATTGTTTAGGATGCCTAAAGGGGTTGTTAAGACTTTAGTGAAACTTCAGTCCTCTTTTCTGTAGGGAGGGACTGAAAATAAGAGAAAGTACACTTGGTCCAATGGAGAGAGGTTATCAAAAGCAAAATGCAAGGAGGTTTGGGTGTGAGAGACTTAGGTGAGGTGAATGACTGCTTGCTACTAAAGTGGTGGTGGAGTTATAGAAGTGAAGACAAAGCTTTGTGGAAATCTATGGTGTGTTCAAGGAATGGCAGAACTGGTGGGGGTTGGATACCATCAGTGACCCACACAGGTGGAGTGTCTATTATTTGGCAGGATATTGTGAAGCTACCTTCAGTCAACCAGCACCTAAGTGAATTTTATGGTGATCATTTTAAAGTAACTGTTGGTAATGGAAGGAGAATAAAGTTCTGGTCTGATGGCTGGGTCAATAACAGAGGATTGAAGGTAGAATTCCCCAGATTATATCATTTATCCATTGAGAAAGAGGAGTCTTTGCAACAACTCGGTGCTAAGAAGAGTAATTCAGGGGTATGGCAGCTTCAATTCAGAATAAGGCTATTAGCTTGGAAATAAGAGGAGCTGTAGAGGTTGATAAGTCTGCTGGTATCATCCCCTACAATTAGGTTCGATGTTGAAGATTCTTGCTCATGGTTAGCTAATAGTTCAGGGAAATTCTCAGTGTCCTCTGTGTGGAGGTGGTGGATGGCAGCAAAAGGGCCTGGTATGAATGTACCTGCAGGGATATGGGCAATTTCAGCCCCCCCCCCCCAAAAAAAATGCAATTCTTTTGTTGGCTAACTTGGAGAGGCAGAATGAAGACTTCATCCTTCCTAAAAAGGATTGGGGTTTTAGCTGCTAGTGCTAATTCTTTTTATGTGTTCTGCAATGTTGAGGTAGAATTTCTGGAACATGTGTTACTATTTTGTCCACTGGTCTGGGAGTGCTGGTCACAAATGGTAAAATGGTGGGATCTGGTATGGGTAATGCCTGGATCAGTTCAGGGTCTGTTGCATTGGTGGTCAGGTGGTAAGTTCAAGTCAAGGGCATCCAAAATTTGGCAGATAGTTCTTTCAGTTGTTTTATGGTATGTTTGGAAATTGAGAAATGATTGTCTGTTCAAGGGGCTCAATCAACATTTGAAGACTTATGTGAAAAAATAAAGGTGCATATTGCTTTGTGGGCCAAATGGGTAATGCAGTTTGATTATACAGTTCATGATTTTGTCTCCAATCTACAACAGATTAGGCTGTCTGTTTGAGGTGTTTGAGGTGTTTTTTAGTTCTGGGTTTGTCAGCAGTGGAATATTATTAGCAGGTGCCTGGCTTAGGAGTTCCAACAGTAGGTTCCACTGGATGTATCAGCAGCTGTTATTTCCTTGAATCTTAGCTTTGTCTTGATTTGAAGGCAACACAGCAAATGGAGTCTGGTGCCTCATAGAGGGTGTTTTGGTTGAACTACCTGTTAGCATGCTTCAGCACTATCTTGGTGATTTTGGTGACTAAAAGAGGGAGTGATGGTATGCTATTACTAGTTTGCTCAGCATTCTGATTATCCTGCTCAGCTCATCAGGGGCTGCACTTAGTGTTTTGTTTTGTTGGATGGCTTTGTTGCTTTTCTTACTTTGCTTTGTTTGTTGGTTTCTCACCAACTGGAGCTTCCAAGCTCCTCTTTATTAATGTACTCTTCATACTTTGTATGTTCTCATCAATAAAGATTGTTTTTGCTGATAAAAAAAGAAAAAGGAAATGCTCATGCCATCCAAATTGATTAACGGGAATATGTATATTCTTAGAGTTTTATATGAAGCCCCAATAAAATAAAGAAGACCTAATTTATAAATACATAGTCCTCAAAATACGAACGCTAATCACATTGTCCAAATTGATTAATGGGAAACATGTGTATTTTCAAAATTTTACATTAAACTCCAATAAAATCAAAATGATCAAATATTGTTTTCAAAGTATTTGCATTTTGGTCTCCAGTATATGTGCTCTTGTTGCATTTTGATTCCAACTTTTAGTTTTGTTGCAATTTTTTTTTTTTTTTTTTTTTTTTTGTGAAGTTCTGAAAATATCCATTTCTCGTTAATCAATTTAGGCAGTTTATTATAAGCATTGGGATTATTTAGCCTCCGTTTGGTAAGGGCTCATTGGGCTCATGAGCCACAAAAGACAAAATAGGCTCATGAGCCACAACAGACAAAATATCACATCCAACCCCATAATCATTACACTCTTCTCTCACAAAAAAAGCCAAAAAAGCCAAGAGCCCTTCCCAAACCAAGCTTTTGAGCCCAGGCTCATATAGCCAAAAAAGCCAAAAAGCCAAAGAGCCAGCCCACTTCCCAAACGGAGGCTTAAACTCACCTTGTGTAGTTTAGAGATCAAATTTAAAATTAGATAAATTACACTGTTGGATTCCTCTAATTTGAGCAAAATTTCACTTTTCAATTTAAACAATTTGAATACTACATTTTTAATTTTGTTATAATGTGATATCTTTGTCATGAGTTGCTAACATTGTGAAAGGAAAAAAAATCATGTATGAAACTAGAAAGACTAAGGCCTTGTTTGGGAAGACTAAATAAGTGCACTTTTTGTCTTTTTTGACTAAAAAATTGAGGTTGAAAATATGGATGTTTGGGTTAACTTTTTGACTTTTTATGGAAAAATGTGTAATAAAAAATTGTGAAAATTGGTTTTTAGAGAAAAATTTGAATTGAGAGTTGTGCAGCCGTAATTGTTGACTTTTGGTGAATAGTGTTAACTTTTTAACTTTTTGAGCAACTTTTTGACTTTTTGGCTTTTTTGAAAGATCCCAAACAAGGCCTAAAATAGAATTCAAAACAAATTATAGAGACTATTGGTATAATGTATTGCTTAGCATTTTTAGATTCGTCTGCACAAAATGAACCGAAAAAGTAAAAACACTTGACATGGTTTTGAAAAAAAGTCATTAAAGACAAAAAACAAAATCGAAAAAAAATATTACATATTTGGAAGTTTCCAAAACAGTCCCTAGTTCATGGTTGACGAGATAGTTAGAAGTAATTCAACCAATCAGGCAGATAGGGTTAAAGAAGGAAATCATTCCAACAAGGAAGACAAAATAGAGGGCTATAAGAGGTTTTTTTTTGGGGAGGTTAAAAGAGCATTTCACAAAACTTACATAAGTTTGTTACAAGTAATTCTGTCAATATTTCAGTATCACTTGATTAAAAATGGAAGAAGATAATTAAATAAATGAAAACTCGTGGTCAGACCATTGCCCAAATTAGCCAAAAGATCAATACATTTGTTCGCCTCTTGATAGCAATAGATGATTTCAGATAAATCTAATTTATTCATCAAATACATGTAGACAAAGCCCTCGTTTGCCCAGTTAACATTTTAGTCAAAAAATTAAAAAATTACTAAAAAAGTCAAAAAATTTATAACTTGTACCAAAAAGTCAAAGATTCTATTTTCTCTCTACTGTTTGTACATCTTTTCGTAAAAAGTCAAAAAGCCACCCCAAACATACTAGTTTTTTTTATTTCATATTTTAACTAAAAAGTCAAAAAATTACTAAAATAGCTTGTTCCTAAACGAGGCCTAAATGTTTTTTTTTTTTTGTTTTCATCAGATGCTTTGGCTTTATATAAATTCATGTGTTTTATTCTTATATATGATGATTAACGAAAATGTCCACCCCACATTCCATACCCACCAAAAAGTTTTAAAAAAAAGGAACAAAAATCAGATTAACCCATTTCCACAGAAAGTGGAGTAAAGAAAATGATAAAAGAGTATTTGTGGAGAAAACAATGTTGGTTTGTTTGTTAATATAATGTAAATTTAATTATACGTTAATTACAAAGCCAATTTCTTGTGAATTTTAAAGCACAGTGGCGGCATCCGTTTGGGAAGTGGGCTGGCTCTTTGGCTTTTTGGCTTTTTTGGTTATATGAGCCTGGGCTCAAAAGCTTGGTTTGGGAAGGGCTCTTGGCTTTTTGACTTTTTTGGTTTTTTTTGTGAGAGAAGAGTGTAATGATTATGGGGTTGGATGTGATGTTTTGTCTGTTGTGGCTCATGAGCCTATTTTGTCTTTTGTGGCTCATGAGCCCAAAGAGCTCTTGCCAAACGGAGGCTTAAGTAGTTGGGAGAAGAGAACACACAAAGGATAAAATTATACAAAACTAACAAATTTAATTAATTTTACTTATTAAATAATATATCATATAATAAAAAAAAATTCAAAATCTGAAATATGATCCACATTAATAATGTGATAGGTATTACATCAATTAGTAAGAAAATTATGTGAAAATAATGTTGCACTAGTTTCGATAAATTACGTTGCTTTTCTCTTTAACCTAATGTCATTTATTGGTAAGAATGACTATATACACAGAATTAAAACATAGAAAAATATCAAGATTTTACTTGTTAGCACAATGATGCTCACTATTGGTGAAAAAATTTGAAAATACTAGCGAATAAAGATACCTATGTGAAACCTGTCGTGTTGATTTTATGTAAATAATTTTTAACTCTATTTACGTAGATTTATGATCTGTTGGTAATGATTATAGCAACTAGGGGTGTGCACGGGTTAGTTAATAGTTTGGATGAAATAATCTCAACCAAACAACCGTCAACGGATTGACAATATCTTAATCCATCGGCAAGCTGCACAACCTCAAAATTGATTTTAGTATTTTGATGATTTCAAACAAGTTACAAATTCTAATAACACATTGTAAAAACATATTCTAAAGTCATAAACTTTATACTATAATTGTGAAGCTACAAAATCAAGATAAAATAAATGCTTAATAATATATTTGTGTTTAGGAAGTGACATAATGAGGGGATAGGCAATGAGGAGGTGGGAGTAGCACTAAGAAGTATAGTGGGAGATAAAATTTAGAAAATGTGAAGATTATGTTTAACATTGAAGTAATTAATTCATATAAATATTGATGAGCTGGATTAGTTGTTTGGAGGTACAAGATTTTAAATCACCCATAACTGAACTTGCATAAATCTATTATATAATCTGTCTAACTTAACTCAACCTATCAACACTCTCAAATCACAGGTGGCACTAATCAAACCGTTATTAACACTTAGATAATGAAGTCATCAGAGGTTGACCAAATAATAAAACAAAGTAAAGAATCCAACCAATAATACAAATAGAGTTAGGATGTTAATTTTTTTTTTGTTTGTCCTTTGTTCTTTGTGAAGTGCATATATGGTATCTTTTTGATGCCTCTATTTGGCATTTTACTAGTTGTTTGTGTATGTAGTCTTCACAATGGCTTATGCTAAGGTATCTGTTTTTTAATGGAATGTCCCAACTCCCATGATGATTAATTATTCAAGTGAGACTTTGGGAACTAAATAATAGCAAGAATCATTTTTTTTAAAGGTTATTTTTCTAGTTATTAGTGTTGTGAGTGATGCTTTCAAAATTGGTGTCTCTTTTTATTGTTCACATATATTCTATGAATGTCACTTGTCATGATTGATATTTGAAAATTGAAATATATATTTATTCTATATATAAAATTTAGAGGCTCGTTATGAAAGTGATGGGACTTGACCGGCCTAGCAAAATCAAACCATTTTTATTTTTATCTTTTTATAGACAAAATGATCTAGCCTAGTCTAGGAGGAGAGGTAATTGAAAAGGCGGCCTAGTGAAACCAAATTAAAACTACTAAAAGTTTATTCTTATTTTTATTTTTAAAATTTTTACATGCGGGCTTTATAGTGAGAATTCGTTGAAATGATTTCAAACTGGGCTTTTGAATTAAATCAAACTAGGCTTTTGAATTAAATCAGACTAGGCTTGCTTGTGGATTAACTAAAATCAATTTGGACTTGGTTGTGTTGGTTGACATTTCAATTCCACAATGTACACTTTCTTGGTTCATCACATTCACATCAATACAAATAGTGATCAATTAAAAGAGTTTTTTGGAAAAAAATATGATAAAAAAATTCCAAAAATACAAGTTCATTAAGCTAAAAATTTGGACTTTTTGCTGGCCAACTCCTAGTGCTAACAATTTACATACCTTATATAACTGTAATAACGTTAACTATTCAACACAACTTATGAGTAATTGTATTTAAAAAGTTAAGATAATCATTTTCCAATTAAAAAAGGCAATTTTTAAGCTACTACCAAACATAACATTAGAGAGCCAACAAGGGATGTTAGAATTCCATACACTCTTCTAGTCAAGGGCCCAGGGTTGGGGAAGGTTTGGGCCCAAAACACAGAAAGTGCCTAAGTTGCTGCAAGACAATTTACTCTAGCCCACGTCCCAAGTAAGCCCGATCCATTTCAGATGTCTCAATGATTTTAGCATATATTTCAGATAAGAAACCTTTTTTTTTAATTATTTTTTTTTTATTAACTTCTATCCTTAGAACACATCAAGATCTTTAAAAAATGAAGTTCACACCGAGCACTTATGCCGAAGCCAATCGCTAAGATGATCAATGATAACTAATCAGTTGAGCTGGTTTCAATCAATGTTTGTGATAGTTGGATTCAGTTGTCGAAAATTGAACCATTTACTCTTAATTTGGTTAGTCTTTTTTACAATTTACTCAACGTTTTAAGCTTTAAAATATTGTAATAAAGAGACTTGAAGGCTCAATGTCAATCTTAGAGCATCTCCAATGACAATTGATATTATAGTATTGTCAAAATTATAATTTGACATGTTACAGTAATAAATTGTCAAATTATAACATTAGTGTTTTAATGGTACAAAACTATTTCGGCACAACCCCAACCAAGATCAAGACATTTCCAAGATGACCACTCTAAATTATTGAGGTCATCCCCAGGACATCCCCTACGATGACCACCATGTGTAATATTTGTTACAACCGGTATGTGCATGCATTGTTGTTGTTGTTGTTGTCTGATTCTATGTAACAAAATTTTGGTGAAATTTGTTTTTTAAAAAAATAAAAAATTTGGAGGGTTTGGTGATGAATTTTATTTTATTTTAAAAATGGTGCATTTTGTTTTAAAAAAATTTATCTATTTTTGAGAGATTTTTTTGAGAATGGATGAAAAATGGAAAGAGGAAAGGAGGAAATGAAGGCAATCAGTTGATTTTGACTCAGCTGGCAAATTTGACATTGTCAAAACTTATATCAAATTTAACACAAATTTTAACAAATGTCAAATTTAACACCTACTATAACATGGAAATTAAATCAATCCAAACTGTCATATTTTAATTTGACATCTGTTATAGCAAACTATTGGAGAGGCTGTTAGTGACATAGAGGCCATGGAGCCCAGTCTAACATTTGGTGGCAGCCTTTTTGATGGACAAATCTAGGAGAGCTCTTGACCAATACATATACCAACACCAACAAAAAGAAAAGGTTGACTATTGTGTTTGACTTTCATTGATGATAGGTTTTATGAGTCTCCAACATATTATTTCACCATCAAACAATTGACTATTAAGCCAACATATATGTTCACACACAGCACATATTATGTTCATTGTACCCAACCAAGCAAACTTTGTCTTATACATTTACTGGGCTTTGACTTTGACTTCCAAGTCCACAAGTGTCCACAAGTTTCCACATGGTTCCATTGCAAACAATCCACCTCCAAATAACTTAAATGTATGACTCTCAAAACTTACATAAAATTGTGTGACGGTAAATACATATGATAAAAGTATTTTAAAGACTGAGAGTTTGAACCAACAAATACACATGAATCACCATGGATCTCTACAATATCTTGTTCTATATGTTAAAGGCGATTCAAAAAAAAAATAAAAAAATATAGAAGCTAGCACTTGCATTGCATTAAAGCAACCATAATTATATAATGTAAGCGAATTTATTTGAAATGATACAATCTTGGAGTTTAAAATTGATTTGAAACAAATCAATTTCACCAAATAGTATTAATTTCTCTATTTTTAGAATAGCTCACTAATGCAATACAAATATATAGGTTCAACAACCCAATAAATAAATAAATAAATAAATAGATGGAGTTACATCTAGATATTATTGTAAGGAGGGAAAAATGTTGAACCTAATTGTTGGGTTGAAATCATCAACATATTTTTATCACTGGTAGGAAGCCCGAAAATCTATAACTCCAATGGCTCGAAACTGCTAAAACGACATCGTTTTGCTGCCAAAACGACGCAAAACGATATCGTTTTGACAGTTTCGAGCCATTTGAGCCACACATTTTGTGGCCCTCAAACATTATTCTTTTTATCAAATGCTTACAAAACTCATTTTGTTCTTATCTAGGCTTTTTTTATTTCATTTATTATGTTTTACATTTTTGTTTTCTTGGTAATTTAAATGAAACCACACCTCGACTCTTTGCAGGTATTATATACTTTCCTTTTTATTTGGCTGCATTCCCTCGGTCAATGCTTGTGGCCCTAGAGACTTAATATAATTTTATTTCCATCCCAATCTGAGGTGTGATAACTTATAATTTCTATAACATATCGCTTAAACAACAACAACAATAATAATAATAATAATAATGTTTGTTTTTTTTGCAAAATTTTTTTTTAAATCAAATAGTTTTATTTCTTCCCCGATATTTAGTGACAAATCACAATATTTTGCAATGGTTTGATAATGATACAAATCTATGATATTCAAATAACGTGATAAACTGTATCACATCACAATATCAAATAATTCACTGCCACAACTAGATGACTTATTTGTGCCATCGCAATAACTTTGAACCATATCAAGTGTAACGTTTATTAGTCTTATTAACAATTTTTGTAAATGTAAGTAAAGCAAGTGAACTTGATGGTAACAGTTATAAATTATAACTAAAAACATTGTAACTTTTTAAGTCATATATTATCATCTTAGTAGCAACCAAGATTAGTGCTTTGAGAGCAATAATTTTCTTTATCTCTAAGCTTTATAAGTATTAGATTGAAAAGTAACACATTCAAAGTTTGAGTGTACATGACTATCCTTGGAACTTGGAAGGTAGCTAGGTGGTGAAAGGATGGAATGATGCGAAGGTGGGTCTTAAATACCAAGCTTTATAAAAGAAAGGTGAGAAAAAAGAAGTATACTCTGTGTTATGGGACAAAATGAATTATGTGAAAGAAAACTATTTGATTTTTACCCTTGGTAGTAAAGTTATTATATATTTGTATATACTTGAGTCTTGACTTGACTAGTGAAAAAACTGTGTAAACACCAAATTTACATGACTAGCCAATAAACCTTTCACTTCAACAAGTTACATGACTTAACTAACATTAATTAGTCATTGGTTAATTGACAAATATTATTATGAAAATTACATCAAAGTGGACACTCAACTTTGTAAAAAAATTTAATAACACATTATGTCAAACATATACAAGAAATATCTCCGAACAAGTAGAAAGTAATACCTAAATATAATAAAAACGTGTTAAACAATGACTTTTTAATAAAATGCAGAGATCTTGAAAGAAATATAAGAGAAGACCCACACGTTAAAAGAAAAAAGTGTTAAATGCTGACTTCCTAAGAAGATACAGAGATTTTTAATCTTGACTAATGAAGACTGTTAATTAATAATTACCTAAGTAAAAGATTCCAACACTACTCAATTTTTCCTAGTCATATTTCCTAAGTGGTTGCTAAATATTTGTACTGTTAGCTCTATGCTTTTATGACTTGCATTTTATAGAAGTTAGATGATTATGCTTTACT
This sequence comes from Camellia granthamiana, assembly GCA_036172215.1. Classification (NCBI taxonomy): domain Eukaryota; kingdom Viridiplantae; phylum Streptophyta; class Magnoliopsida; order Ericales; family Theaceae; genus Camellia; species Camellia granthamiana. The sequence goes on along the minus strand of CM069916.1, from coordinate 49,260,885 downwards.
TTTAAGTCATATCTTTTTCTTTTGCCATGTGATTTTCCTTCATTTCTCACATTATTTTCTATCATTGAGCTTGAACATCACACAAGTTTTTCCTTTCTTTAAAAACAAATATTTTGTATTGAAGTTAAAAAAATATACCAATTTCAATCTGAAAAGTGCTTGTAGGAAGTGAAAGATCCAACTGTAAATTTGTAGAAAAGTGCATTCCATGTTATCCATTCCATCCTCTTTTTGGTGTGTTTAACAATGTCATGGTTGAAAAAAACAAAAGAAAAAGAAAAATGTATATACATATATATGAAAATTGCAAAATTATTATTATTATTATTATTATTATTATTTTCAATCTTTTCCTTTTCACTTCTTTTCATATACTTGTCTCCACATGATAAAAACAAAGTATAAGCATCAAAAGGAGAAGAAAAGGAAAAAAATAAAAAGATGTCTATCCAAAAACTATATATATATATATTTAATAAGAGATATGTACACAATTATATTATATTAAAAAGTTATATTTTTAATAAAAAATGAATGGTTGTCTTCATGGCTTGGCAACCTAATTTTACTTTTCCCAACTACAATAATATGTTTTAATATTTATTTTCTCCTTCCGGACTCCACTCATTTCTTAACCAAATTACATAATTCCTTTGCTTTAACAATTAATAATTTTGATTTTGTAAATCACACCCAATATTTAATTTCATTTCTTTTTCTACTTACTTTTTTAATCACAATTCGGACAATCTGAGGAAAGTTAGAACCCAAATTAACTCCAAAACCTATTTTTTTCCAATTTCTCAGAACAGAGCAAGAAAAATTCAGCCTTTTCTTCTCAATCTCTCTCTATTCCCAAAAATAGAGTAAATTTTTTTTTTTTCTTGAAAAAAAGTTATCACCATTAAAGCTCTTTCTCTGTTTTACTCTGCTAATAGCAACAAATTTGAAAATGAATAGTTTCAGTTCTGTTTTAGTTTGAATCTACTTTACTCTTTTTGTTCTAAGAAGCTTCTCAAGCTTCAAATTTTTCTTTATTTTCTTTTCTGGGTTTTGAGTTGTGTTTTTCTTTTTCCTTTTTTCTTTTTTCTTTTTTTCCAAAAAACAAGAAAAAAAAATTTTCTTTTTGGAGGAATTTAAGGAGTTTTCGTGTGTTTGGGTTTGAGTAAAATGATGGGTTTTTGTTGAGAAAATCCTAGAATTTTTTTTTTTAAAATTTAATTTTTAATTTTTTTTTTAAACGGTCTTGGGTATGGAAGGAAGGGAAGTTATTAGCAGTAGTGGGGTTACAGTGGTGGGATCAGATGCTCCATCGGACTACCATGTGGCTCCTAGGACAGAAAACCCTAGCCAGGTCACTGGATCAGCTCCGGCGGCCGCAGTGGGTGTATCGCCCCCGTCTGCGGCGGTGGGGTTGCCACTGACGGTAAAGAAGAAGAGGGGTCGGCCAAGGAAGTACGGCCCAGATGGGACAGTCACTATGGCGCTTTCTCCGAAGCCAATTTCGTCATCGGCGCCGTCTCCGGTGATCGATTTTTCTCCCGAAAAGCGGGGAAAAGTCCGGCCGGCGGGGTCGGCTAGCAAGCAACAGCAGCACAAGATGGAGATGGAGAATTTAGGTATTGAAAATACATTTCATTTCATGCCCTTGTAAAGTTAATTGCTTTGTGTTGTGTTTGTATTGTTGAAGATGAATGAAGTGTTTTGTTATGCATAATGATAGTTGGTGTTTTGAACATGTGCGAATTTGGGTTTTACTTGATTTGATTGGGCTGTGGAATTGATGTCAAGTGTTAGAATTTTAAGTGTGGGGTTATCAGGTTTATGGCCTACAGTTCTATTTTGTACAGAACTATGTGTTTCTAGACTTTTTCTATGGCATATAATGCTGGTTTTGATGTGGGACCTGTGATTAGATACCCCAAATTGTATCCTGATGCAAGTGTGGTAGCTCTGAAAGCAAGTTGGGATATGTGGTTTGGTGTGGGAATGGGGAATATTCATTTATATGGGCTGTCTTTTAGTACTTCTCACCTTTTTAGGAGATCATAACAAGAGGAGTAAAAGAACCAAAACTATGGAATGTGCCATTCTTGCTCTGCTGTGAAGAAGGGAAAGTTGTTTAACTGTTTTTTTAGATGTTTGTTTGGACCTGATGTCATGTAGTATTTTGTTCTCTTGGAAAACGAGTAAATTTAACGGATGTTCATCATATTGTCATTTTGTAAGATATTCATCATATTGGCATTTTGTTTTTGATTCTTTCTACCAAGTGGGTAGGATTCCGGTGAATCAATGTTAGGCAATTTGCCAGCTGCACTTGGCAAAGCCTCACTGGAGAGCATTAGCATCTGTGATTTTGACATTTGATTTATCCTCTCCGGTATCATTTGTTTACTATTTGGATTCTCATAATCTTCGATGTCTCTAATTAGTGCGGTAAAATTCATTTGAGAGTGGCAAAGAGTATATATTTTTGAAAAAATCAATTGCACATCTCATCTTGCTAGCGTCCCTATTATTGGCTTCCAATTACGTTGATTCTGTTCTTGTAGAAATTTTTGTGCATATTTGGTTAATTATTAACACCATATTATTATTTCTTAAACAAAATGGAGATTTGTTTTCTCTTTATGGATGATCCATTCATTATAAACTTCAATGCTTTTAACATTTGTGATGTAATGGTTTATGACTAATGGAATAGTATTTTGTATGTTGAATGATTTTTATATATTGATTGGCTTTTTCATGTTGATGAATTAGTGAACGTTAGTTTTTCATTTTTTTGATGGTTTGCGAGTAAAAATTAATAAATAAAAATATGTAAAATATAAATATATTTTTCATATCCCCACCTGTTCATATCCTAATTTTTGAAGATCGCCACATGCAATATCCGTGTTTGTGCTTCTGAGCTCGACATATTTAATAATAATATTTATATGTTACATAATGCAATCTTTAATATATCTTTCATGCAAAAATAAATACACCGTTCCAACCCTAGGAAATTTCAAATGAGCTGTTTTCACTCTTGCTCCACATTCTGGTCACTTGTTTTTGCCCTTTGTTTTAATTGCTAAGTGTGTATCTATGACTGTTTATTACCCCAGGATTTAGTATATGATAATATGACTGCCCTAAACTTGAATTATTATAAGGTTTGATGGTTTATGTGTTTATTCAGTTGTTGTGTTGTTTTATGATAATTTAGGTCTGTAGTCCAGGTTTTCCTGTTCGTGAAATATATGGAATATAGAAGCTTTATGGGGTAACATAAAATTTCATCAGACTCCAAAATTACTCTACTACTTCGCTTTGTATGTCTCTGTTATTTAAATTGGAAAATACATAAGTTTGTTGCTAAGAGCGTAAGTTTCATGTTGTCATTTCTGAAGTCAATGTTTCCCTGTAGGTGAATGGGTTTCATGCTCTGTTGGTGCTAATTTCACACCCCATATAATCACCGTCAATGCTGGAGAGGTAAATGTTAGCACAATTGGTGGTTTGTTTGAAGATAATACTGTATCCTGTGTTTATATAAGGTCTGAATAGACATTTTAAAAAATCTGTATATATATATTTTTAAAGATAAAAATGCGTTAAAAAGATATGCAACATGGTCCATGACTTATTATGACTACCATTTCTCACACTGCCTACTATAATTGTCAAATATTTTGGTCCCATTGTTTTTTTTTTATGAAACTTTAAATGTCATGTTTAACTCTGTAATTTGCAAATGGAAGGTATACTCGAAGTGAACTTGATCTGT